>JAOTOL010001404.1:600000-832500 GCA_034440575.1 Imbricaverruca yamaguchii
GACTACATTGGGTGAGGATAGTGAGATGGTTGAGGAGCTGAGCAAGCAGTTTAAATCAGTGTTTACATTGGAAGATATGACCAATCTGCCGACCGTACACCATAGTTCAGTGACATGGGATCTGACAAATGATGTTGATTTCATTGATAGTGATGTTGTTTACAATCATATCAGGAAAATAAAGCCAAACAAGGCAGCAGGACCTGATGATATTTATGCTAGGGTGTTGCGGGAAACTGAAAAGGAACTGGCATTTCCACTTAGTATAATATTTTGTAGATCAGTTTCACAAAATAAAATTCCAACCGATTGGAAAAGGGCAAATGTAGTAGGGAAATAAAGGAGAAAGAGGGAAAGTTGATAACTATAGGCCAGTAAGTCTCACATCCCTAGTCTGCAAGGTACTCGAATCAATTATCAAGGATAGAATAGTTAGTTATCTGGAAGGTAGCAGATTGATTCAAGATACTCAACATGGGTTTAGAAAAGGACGATCGTGTCTCACAAACCTCTTGGACTTTTTGAACTTCGCCACAGAACAATTTGATCAGGGAAATCAGGTTGATGTAGCATATCTTGACTTTAGTAAGGCCTTTGACAAGGTACCCCATAAACGGTTAATGATACAGCTTCAGTCCCATGGTATTGCAGGTAGCATCTTAAAATGGATAGAGTTGTGACTTTCAGATAGACAGCAAAGAGTGATGCTAAATGGTACAAAGTCATCATGGCAAAATGTTCTTAGTGGAGTCCCCCAGGGGTCAGTACTGGGGCCACTACTGTTCATTATATTTGTAAATAACATTGAAAGTGGCCTAAGCAGTAAAGTTTTGAAATTTGCGGATGATTTGAAGGTCTTTAGGGCAATAACAGGTCAAGATGAGTATATCTCGCTGCAAAAAGTCTTAGACGAACTTGTGAAGTGGTCCGAAGAATGGCAAATGAAATTTAATTTTGATAAGTGCAAAATCATGCATGTAGGTAAGCAGCATATGAAGGCTCCATACTTGATGGGTGGCCAAGTGCTATCAGTGACTCAACAGGAGAAGGATTTAGGTGTTATTCTAAACACAAAATTTGGGGCATCAGAACAGACCAAGGAAGCCAGGAAGAAGGCACTGAGAATGCTCGGGGCAATAAATAGGAATGTATTATACAGAAGTGAGGAAGTCATCAGGAAGCTTTACTGTGCATACGTCAGGCCACATTTGGAATACTGCATCCAAGCTTGGTCTCCTAGCTATGAAAAAGATTGTTGGCTTTTAGAGAGAGTACAAAAGAGGGCTACAAAAATGGTTAATGGCATAAGGGGCATTCCACGTCAAATCGCACAAGAATTGGCTATTTTGAACCCGACCCCCTCCGATTTTTATGAAAATTGATACACCTGTAGTGCCAAGTGAACGAACCTCACACGCCAACTTTCAGCCCTGGGTGACCTCTGGGGCCAGATTTAGAGGTCATCCTAGGTCGCCTATTTTTACCGACTTGACAACAATCAAATGCATATATATTAGATGTTAATTAACTTAGCGGAACGACATTGGTGTTAAAGTGCGCAGAAACCCTTGGCCATTCAGAAATATGGCAAAAGTTGCACGTGACCTCTCCGTGACCCTTGACCTAACGAGGTCAAAGTATAAAAATGCATTTTTATATATGTTTGCCTGCCCCTAATTCGACTAAACGTGGCTGAATTAATGGTCCTGATATTATCTAAGAACGTGCAAAAAAGAAAGGCGGAGACTCTAAAACTTTTTGAGATATCGGCCTTTGAGTAGGTATTGTCATAGGACCAAATCGAAGCATGCCCCGATGCTATTTACCATATCATCGATGATAACTCTGGTTTCCTTGGTCCGATTATCGTCAAATTTGGTGGGCATATCATCGGTGGCAAGCTGAACTATTTTCCAGATTTTCAAGTTGACCTGACCTCACATGACCTGGCAGTGACCTCTCCATTACAAGCCAACAGGGAAACAAAAATATTTTCCTGAACAAAAAACGCTGAATTTGGCTCGTACAGGCTATATTACCTAGTTTTAGGTTAGGCTACTCCAAACGAGCCAAGTTTTATTTTGAACAAGTGTCCTCTGCAAGGTCACGTGAGGTCACTATGAGGTCATGTCACACTTTCGTCAATAACTTTATATAGAATCAAGATAGAGAAATAATTTTAATGCCATCGAGATCCTCTGGTTAATCATGATGTATAATATGATCAAGCTAGGTCATCACTTGACCTCGGTTTAGGGTGACCTGGAGGTAAACTGGGGTCAGGATCAAATGTTCAGCTAGCTAAGTCATGTGATACATCAATCAACGCGGCCTGACGAGGAAAATATAATTGTAACAAAATTATATTTCTATCTTTATTTTGGCAAAAGTTATTCGCAAAAAAATATGTTTCCTCGGTTTTTATAGCCTGAATATATTGTTTCAGCTCGCGTGCGTTTCGTACTAACATTTTATCGGGAGGGCCAGTAAATGTTTCTGATATGCAAATAGCCGCGACCATAAAACAAGTTGAACAGCAGTACCGTATATTCACGAAGAACTACCAACCTTTTTCGCCACACGTACCTCACGGCCCGTCTCGCTGCCGGAAAACCATCTCACAACCACCATACCATTACGTGGAGACGGAGTAACACGATGGACATTCCTTGTTCCCGGTATTGTGCGAGCAGCTGCGAATCTGTCATTCAACGCTTTGGTTTCTTTGACCCACTCGGTTTTGGGAAAATACTCCACGCACGTGCCGGTGGCATGGTTTTTTACAAACTGATAAAACTGGTCCGGGATCTCAATCAGAGTTCCTTGCAGACTTCCCTTTTTAGCTAACCTTTTCAACGTCCCACCAATGCCATCACACGGTCCCTTTCCGTGAGCGGTTGCGAAGAAATGCCACTCGGCGTCTATTCCAAAGTCGACGGAATGCTCTGCCAAATTTAGGAAATTCTTACAATTTTTGTATTGCGAGGCAGCCCCATCTGAAAAATAAAATATCTTCTTGGGGCGCTGGCCTAATTCTGCTTCCAGGCGCTCAATGAGTTTTCCTTGAAACAGGTGGGCAGCCACAGTATCATGCGTCAGGCAGTCGGAAATGGCAGAGTAAGAAAAATGTTTGAGGTCCCCTGCGTTGTTTCGCCAATAAGCCACAAACGGATGGATTGTCACCTGCAGTTTGTTCCAGTGATGGGACTGTACCTCATCCTGTGTAACCATAGCGTAGTTTTCGGAAAAATCTCCAATAACAATTACCTCTGCAGGAGCTAGTGTTTCCTTTAGGCCTTTCAGATAATTGCCTTGGGCACGGGCGACAAAATCATGCTTTACAAGTATTTCCAGCTGCTCGCAAAATGATCGCACAAAATCTTCAGAAGTTTGCGTAACCACCTCTAAGGTGGACCTATCAGTATTAGTCCACTTTCGGTACTCAATGTTATCGATTTCTCGGTTATCATGAATCATATCATGGCCATGAATATTCACGTAAGTTGCAATATTGCATGTATTTAGGCAATACAAACTTCCCAAGGTCATGTTAGTTCATGTGAGGTCATGTCAACCTGAAAACCTGGAAAATAGTTCAGTTTGCCACCGATGACATGCGCAACAAATTTGACGATAATCGGACGAAGGTAACCAGAGTTATCATCGATAATATGGTAAATAGCCTCGGGGCATGCATGCATTTGGTCCTATGACAATACTCAAAGGCCGATATCTCAAAAAGTTTTCAAGTCTCCGCCTTTCTTTTTTGCAGGTTCTTAGATAATATCACGACCATTAATATAGCACCGTTTCGTCGAATTAGGGGCAGGCAAACATATATAAAAATATATTTGTATACTTTGACCTGGTTAGGTCAAAGGTCACGGGGAGGTCACGTGCAACTTTTGCCATATTTCTGAATGGCCCAGGGCTTCTGCGCACTTTGACACCAATTTAATTCCGCTAAGTTAAATAACACATGAGATATTTGCAATTTATTGATGTCAAGTCGGTAAAAAATCGTGACCTAGGATGACCTCTAGATCTGACCCCAGAGGTCACTCTGGGCTAAAAGTTGGCGTGATGTGTTCTTTTACTTGGTACTACAGGTGTACCAATTTTCATCAAAATCGGAGGGGGTCGGGGAATTTCTTGTGCGATTTGACGTGGAATGACCCATAAGCAACCTGGCATATGAGGAAAGATTGAAGAAATTGAATATGTTTTCACTTAGATATAGAAGGCTGAGAGGAAATCTCATCGAGGTTCTTTAAATTTGTCCATGGTCTGGAGAGGGGATACCTTGGCGAAATGTTTGAATTTAACAGAAATGATGCAATTAGAGGTCATAAATTCAAAATTAAAGTTAACCACAGCAGAACAAGGTTAAGGCAGACTTTCCTAAGCAACAGGGTAATAGAACACTGGAACCAGCTGCCAGAAAACATTGTCAGTAGCAGCACATTGAACATCTTTAAAAACAGCAGAGACAATCATTATAAGAATAGAGGGCTTGCTTTTCAGTATTACCGGGAAGGCTGATTGACAGATTTGGTGGGCAACTGGTTCAGGGTACAGAGTGCAACCAAGAAGGCCCTTGTGGCTCATAGTTGCACTAATCTTTTGTCTTTATGTCTTTATCAGCTTTGTCATCAGTACATTTGAGCACCCTATTCTTCAGCCCTACCTCAATGCTTTTCACAAATATTACAAAGGAAAGTGAACCTGGAACAGAGCACCGTGACACTTCAATTTATACTCCGATTCAGATTTGCTTCAATTTAACACTGTCCTTTGTCTTCGTACCTTCAGCCGTGGTTCAATCCAACCTATAACTTTTCTATCGATCCCATGCTGCTCTAATTGATGTATTAAACGCTCGCGTGGAAGTTTATCCAAGCTTTGCTGAACCCTAAGCATACATCTATCCTCCTTTGATTATCTACTTTCAGAGTTGCGTAGTCCATGAACTCTAATAAGTTAGTTAAGCACGATCTTTCACTTCGAAAACCATGTCGAGTACTTCTCGGAAGATTGTGCCTAGCAAGGCGAATCTGAACATTCTCCTTGAGCAGTTTTTTTTGTAGTACCTCAGATAATAGTGGGAATAAACTTAATGGCTCGTAATTTCCGACACACTTTATACTTCCCGTTTTGAAAAATTGGTACCACATTTGCATTTCGCCAATCTTCAGGTACTTCAGAATACTACAAAAAAATCGCCTGAAATGGCACCTAGGGGAACCACCAAAGCCTGAGCACACTACTAAGGTCCTAGCATATATGTCATCAGGTCCAGAAGTTGCATGTGGGTATATAGATAATTTCCATATATTGCTATAAAATGGCCTTTATTCCCAAGGGTAGGCTTCCTCCAGCCTTTTTGGATCACAAATGCGTATACATTGCGCCATCTTACAACATAGCAGCTATAACTCGGTCCACGATCATCGTGATAGCACACTTCAGTCTTAGGTCAACATCTGACCTGAAATGTACACTGAACTGAGGATAAAATAGGTATCATGCAACGAAGCTAATTTCTACAAGCTGATGCAGAAATAGTATTGCTCATATTTACGAATAATTTGATCACCTTTCTCCGCATTCTAGCGAATCCAACAATCAATCATCAGACTATTGTAGAACAAAGTATGATACCTGAAGTAACCCGAGAAGTCACCATGATAATGATCTGAGGCACCATATTGCATTTGTTTAATAATTGTAGGCTATCTAGAAGTCTATCTATGGTGCATTGAAACTACAGACCTCAACAATTTTGACATTTAGCAAAAAAGTCCTTCCATGGCCTTTTGATCAGTGGTTCGATTCGGAGACATTTAATGTTGATGAAATTGGTATGAAGCATCATCAAATGGATCATATCATGAGACAATCCAATGCTGCAGCGTTTCGAATTTCCGGTTTTTAACACCCAAAGTTCGTCGGCTGTCAAAATCGAGGCAAATTACTCTGATACAAAATTGGACTAAATACAAAACTACAAACAATGCTATATTGACTACATCCTATCATCATGAAACCACTTCATTCCATCCAAATAACTACCAAGCCATAAAAAAACTCCGCCACCAGCGCCATACGCCATTGTCGCATATCCACCGAGTGGATATCAAACAATTTGGCCCGAACCATCACGCTGAAAGACGCCCGTCACAGATGACACCAACTCCGCCACACAACACTGGCAGCGTAGTCCGATCCAGTTCCAATTATCACTAGCCGGCGACTCATCATGACGTGTCCGCCGGCAGGTGACCGCCAGGACCGTGCGCACGCACGTGCCGCCGGCGGGCGCCGCCTACAGCCATCGGATGCCGTGGTCGTCCACCGCGAACGTCCGCACCCAGCTGTCGGCCGCGGCCTGCGCGTGCGCCACCAGCGCGCCGCCGTCCCTGCGCAGGCGGACGGTGCGCGTGACGGCCGCCGCCCAGTCGGTGCCCATGAAGTCCCAGCCGGAGCTGGCCGACAGCTCGCCGCGTGACGCCACCACCACCAGGCGGCACTGGTCGGCCAGACGCGCCAGCCGCCGCCCCAGCTGACGGTAGCGCTCGGACACGCGCTCGCCGACCGCGCACAGCGCGTGTCGGTCGCTCCAGTAGAACGTCGACAGCGAGTCGACGGCCAGCAGCAGCACGCCGGCGCGCTCGGCCAGCCGCGCGAGCAGCGCCTCCAGCGTGACCAGCACCTGGTGGCTGCTGGTGGCCGTCAGCAGCTCCAGCCGCGAGACGGCGCTGCGGGCGGCGGCCGCCGAGGGCAGGTGGCGCTGCAGTAGCTGCACCAGCCGCGGCAGACGCACGTGCCGGTCCGTGTCGAGCAGCACCACGGCCGAGGTGGAGTCGGACGCCAGCGCTGCGGCGACGCACTCCATCACCAGCTGCGTTTTTCCGCTGCCACCTGCGACCGACACGGGCGGCTGGAGTCACACAATACACGGTCGGGCGGCGAACGAGCGCCTGGACAAGCTTGGCCACACACGTCTACCCATGCGTTAGGCAGGAGGCTTGGCCACGTACTCTTGTGTTACGCAGAAAGCTAGGGCATCGGACAAACAGCAGGGTTTCAACGCATGCTCGATCAGGTATACGACGGAATTATAATGAAAGCCATTTGATTATGTGTACACGCAAACATGATTGGAGTGAATACGGATGCGTTGTGGAGCTATGTCTTCGCAGGTGTTCAGAATATCAATGTTAATGATTCTGAGTCGGTAGTTGTGTTGGTGTGATTATCCCGTGTGTGGTCACCCAGTGGCATAATTCGAAGAATGTTGTGTGCATCTCTGATGTGTTCATTAAACAGCTCTCTAATGCTGCGCTTAGCTCATCCTACGTAGAAATGGGTGTTGCTTCTTTTGTTCCTGGTTTGTATGTGATAGGACGTGATATGGCGGCATACAGTGCCCTTGATGTGGCATTTGCCTTTCGAACCTGAGTCACATGTATTGCAGAGATCTTGTCCCCCGGGCGAAGTTGGAAGCTCAGGGCTGACTTTGTTAGGACGCTATTTAGTGTGCTGCCACTTTTCCAAGCTACTTTAATGGCTAGCCATGTGACTAGCCCGGGTCTCTCAGTTCCGATCCTCACACCTCGTCTCGGGGAAAGGAAACGTTAAAGACCCATCTAGCTTCCAAACTAAGCGTTGCACAAAAACGAACCGTGAATCCTCTGAAAGCATCCGACGAATAAGGCCCTGAAATGGTTTACATTTTATGTTGGAACAATTTCGAAAATAAAAATGGCCGTTCTTGAGAAGATTGAATTTTCCAAAAGATTTCACCTTTGCATATAAAAGTAAGTTAAGTCGTGCAATGCAAATGTGACTGTTTAGGCCACCAAAACTCATGATAAATATGATAGAATAGAAAGAAACAATAAATATTAACCATATCTAAATAAGTAGAGCCCACATTGTACACATCATCTTGACCTGACCTCTGGTCACTGGATGGAGGTGACACAAATTGGATAAGAAACTTCCCATAATACTTCTGCATGCATATCAAGGTAAAAACTAAATTTACTATGCAAAGTTTATGGCGCAAAGTTAATGAAGGTCCCTTAATTCACGTATGAAAAATTAAAAAAGAAAGAAAGAACAAAATGAATACTCTATACAGTGACGGTTCTAGTAGACATGGGGCCATGGACCTCCTGCTCCCAAGAAGGTTATGGCCAATTCACGCTGATTCGACATAGGCCGTGACAAATCACGCAAGGAGCTTGGCGTTCCAGGGGGTTTACGGGTGGGTGACCGGTACAGGTCAGAATCCCAGGCCGGATGTGAAGTTTTGGGGCTGATGAGAGGGGGCCGGGTCTAACGGAGAGGGTCTCGGGTCAACGAAGAGGGCCCTTGAGTCGACGGCGAGTTCCTACGGGCAGACGTTGAAGACCCAGGACTGGACCAACGTGACGGGCTTCTGTGCCGACGGAGGATGCCCGTCATTGGAAGGGTTAAATATGTGTGTGGTTTAGGGACACATCGACTACATAGGTCATATAGCGGCCCCAGGACTGACGGAGAAGGCCCGACAAATGTAGGCGTCCCTGAGTCGACTTGAATTTGATTGTGGCTTTACGACATACTCAGCAGCTGAGGACATATGGGGTCGCCTGCCCCTCGCCCTGGGAAGAAGGGCGGGCATCGTGGGGAATCGGACCTCGTACCTCTGCACTGGCGTGCCAGAAGCTCAGCTTGACAAGTGAGCCAACGACGCCCCGGCCCCGAGTCGACGGAGACCACCGCCGAGCCGACAGAGAGGGTCTGGCGGTCAGGGTCCAGCAGCGCACATATGATTTTCGGCAGGGGAGCACACATTTTGAAAGGGTCCATCATAGATAGAACCCCTTTTTGGTGATGCTGGCTCCTTGACTACTCGGGAGCCTTTTCTGTTGGCTCAGGAGTCCCCATTAATTATCAGGGTCAGGGCCAGGGGTAAACCCTCTCGACATTACGAAACTCCCAAAGTGTCAAAAGAAGAAAGTACTCAATCCAGTGAACTTGTAAAGTGAAATATAAATCTACTACATCACTGGTCCTCTGGAAACAAGCAAAAACTCATACTCACATGGGCCAGAGATCTCAATGATATCTCCTGGCACTGGGAACCTGGACCAGAGATCTGACAACACCAATGTCAGATCAGGCCGTGGGGCCAGCCGTGCAAGGAGCTCCCGGCCTGACTCACTTTGGGGTGAGTTCAGCATCACTTCCTGCAGAAAAAGAAGTGTGCTGAATTTATGCATGAGAAAACAGAAAAGCAGAAACCCCCAAAAAAATTACGCTGGCCGGAACGACGTTACGTTCGGTTCATACTAGCCACCATAAAGACAGAACGTGCGGTCTGTACCACCGTACATAGCGAGCGTACATATAAATTATTTTAGGTATCCAACACCTCCTGCTGGTTGGTTGGTTATTGGTTTTACGACACATCGACCGTTGAGCCATGTAGCGTCGCCAATCTCTCACGCCGATGGGTCGCGGGCGAAGAGTAGCGACAGGTGAGATTCGAACCTACAACCTTTCGATTGTGAGACGAGCAACTTACCCCTAGACTACTCGTCCCCGCTATGACGCAACACCTCCTGCTATGACGATCTCGGACAGATGGATGATTCACCGGCTCTGTTCCGTTCTCTGGCCATAACGGTCGCACCTCCCACCAGGACGATCTCGGACAAAATGGACCATTCGCTGGCTCCATTCCATCCAGCTTGCTGCGCGCCGTTTTGGAAATATAAAATTTGGACGAGAATTTGGTCACACACAGCGAACCAATCAACGGCTCTCTCGAGGGTACTGCGTACGCACGGTCTCTACCGCCCCCGTAGTCACCATACGGCGTACGAACCGAAAGCATGGGCTTTACACACCACCTTTTTTAATGCCTTTAAGCACAAATTTGCCATGTCTGATAATTAGCTGCACTGTGACAGTGCTCAAAATTTGTCATAAAGTACACACTAACCTTCTGATGTTGGAGGTTTGAATACAAAATATCCTTGTTTGAATACAAATCATTTTCATCTTAACTACCATCATTAGAAAGTATGACATTGATATCTGAGCACAAATTAGAAAGAAAATGGATTAGACTGGTTCAAGCTAACCTAGGAATATTTTCCCCTGTCATTTATTTAGGGGATCACATAAAGGAATGATACCTATTTCACTATTTATTCACTCCTCATCTTCAATATAGCAGATCACACTGACTCCCTTAATAATGCCATAACATTACATGACCCAACATCACTTCACCAACAGGTTTTGTGTGATCCACCATCAGTAGGCAAGAGTAGGTTAGATTAAGTTAACCTTGGTTTGATTAGGTTATCTTTTTTAAGACTATCCTATACCTACTTCATTACATATTACCCCAACTGTAAAAGAACAGCATTATGGCATGTTCTTGTATAGCTGGATATATGAAATGCATGCCATCATGCATTTTTGAAAACCCAATGTTTTCAATGTGTCATGGGTACCACATAACAGTACTATGCATGTTGCCAACAAAACCTTCTTGGGGATGGTCAACAGATAAATGTGTAGATCATTATCTGCACAATCACAGCATAACTGAGCACAGCATAATAAGAAGTGCAGCCAAATAAGCAAGATAACAGCATAAGCAAACTAGGTGCAAAGGAGCATGTATTGTTACTATTCAATTTTGATGGTATGATCAGTTACTCAACATTTGCCCATGGATTGCTCAATGTTATCAAGGGCTGAGAACACAGGTGTTGATCTCTGCAACTTATTGGGGCAGGGCCCAATGCATAAAGGCAATGACAAGCTCAAGTTGATTAGGGGGGGGGGTACACTCCATAGTGTCTGATGCTAAGTTTAAATGGTTTGGGGCAAAACTACCATTGAGGTGGATGGGCATCCTCAAAAGTATACAAAACAACACCCCTGGCTGTGAAGCCAAGAGAGCATGCCTCAGAGCTGGAATGTGTTGTCTGGACTGGAAAGGGCTATACATCAACCTATTTAACAATAGAAGCACCAAAATAAGGCAAATATTAACCTGGCAGACAGAAAGAACAACTCTAAGTCATCAAGTCATAAAGTGATCAGACTTAATAGAAGCCACAAGGGCCCATGAGGTTAAACCTGCAAAGAGAAGATACAATAACCTTGCCAAACAGGCACTCATATCATAACCAGCACATTCCTGATTTCTTTGATTGCTTATTTTAGTTTAAGATCACACTAACTACAGGACCATTTTGCGCACATATTCTTAATTTCAAAGAATCCATCTACAAACACCCCACTTCATCATCATCTATCTACCTTACAAATAAAGCCCCATTCACCCTATCCCATGCAACACATGTGGCTTGAGTGCCCTCCCAATAATTCAGGCTCCATCTATACCTGCTTAAAGGTGTACACACCTGCTTAACATCACCCCATCCGCCACTACTTAGGACTGCAGGTAGGTAGGTTGTTGGTTTCACGACACATCGACCGTTGAGTCATGCAGCGTCGCCAATCTCTCACGCCGATTGGTCGCGGGCGAAGAGTAGCGACAGGTGAGACTCGAACCCACAACCTCTCGATTGTAAGACGAGCAACCTACCCCTAGGCTACTCGTCCCCTACTTAGGACTGCAAAAAAACAATTTGCAGCCTAAGAATAGGCATCCACCCTATTATAAGCCTAATATACGTATTTGGCAATCCATCGGCGTCCTTCACATATTTATCATATAAATGAAGCTCCTGCGCAAGATTTGAGGAATGTTTGGACCAAGATACCGTCAAATTTGCCAATTAGAACGGAACACCATTAGAACACAGTAATAAGTCGGTTTTACAGCGGCAATTTGCTCCTTCCTCTAGTCGTTTTTGATACTTTCAAGTCCTTCCCTGTATGTAAAGGGCCTTGGTCCTTCCTGGCTTCAACTAAAACAATTCAGACATGAAGATCAGAGAACATTTAATATTAATAGGAATTGATTTAAAACATTTTCAGCTTCTTCGTTCACAAAAGTTGTTGCTTACTGGTGGGAATAAAACTATTTTAGACGGATTGTTTGAGTGTAATCTTCATTAAAACATTTTATATTCCGAAACCCATATCCCAAGAGTCGGGAAGCAACATCAGTCCAAGGCCCTTTACATAAGGTACAACCGTCCGGCGATTCGAACTTTTCATGACGTCATAAGTTTTCAACGGCCGAAATCCTCATCGCCCGCAATGCTATATAGGGGTAGTTTATAATGCTATATCTTTTTCAGAAATTAAGCTATAGCTATAACACGAAGACCATGTAAGAGAACACATCTTTCTCTACAAAAATATCATTTCAGTTTTTACCTGAAACTTACCTGAAACCCGATATACGAGCTGAAACAGATCATATCACGCAGTCTTCGTCTCCAGCTGGCACCGTTCCATAACTTTTTTTCCCACAGACGAATGCTGATAAGGAAGGAATTTTCGCTTTCGTAGTTTGTGTACAACGAACACGAAAACAGTTGTATTGTGCATTTTATTGTCCTGCATAGTTTTTATCACGCCCTGGTTACCTCTCCCAACTGGATTTTCGGCCATGCAAATAAGTATCCACTGCCATCACTGCCGTGCAAAGGAAAAAAGAACAGGTGACATTTTTGGGCCAAACCACCTTTCTACACCATTCGATAGCTATTTCGTCGGCGCCAAATGAGACAACTCATACTCATGTTTAGGTAACATACGATTTCGAAGAACATTATTTTCTTTAAAAAATACGCATGTGAGGAACAACGACATATATATCGTGGGAAAAGCACATATGAAACACATTTGCCTTCGCGTCAAGACGTATGTGTCATATTTCGTGACATTGTTTCACATGCCATGGCAGAAACACATATGTTATCTTTTTTGTCGCACGCACCTGCACGGAAAAAGGACGTAAGTCATCACGGCGGTCACATACGTCTTTCTAGTACTTTAGATGCTGAAACCTTAGCGGCAGAGACGTATGCGAATAAGCGCCAATCTCGAACGTCTTGTATAGTGCCAAACTGAGCTACATTTGTCTTCGCATCTGCTTACAGGATATGTTAAGCTTGTCAAAAACACCTGAACGCGCGAAAAATAGCTTGCGGTTTAAATATTCCACCCGGCGTAAGACTACCATATTGCGTCCAGTGCCATGGGGCAGCGATCATTATCAGTGCAACATGTTAGTTCCTCAATCACCATTGAAATAACCTCCAAATACCGTGGTCTCGTACACTTTTCCCATCCGACAAGTTCAAGTGCTAAAGTCCTCTGCACCTCAGCTCATTCAACACCTCCGAGTCCGGCGGTCCCATGCACCTCTGACCATTCGACACCTTCTAGTACGGCGGCACCGTTAATTTCTGCTCACTAGACACCTTGGAGTACGGCGGTCTCACGCGCTTCTGCTTATTTCACACCTTCAAGTCTGGAGGTCCCGTGCATTCTGCTCATTAGACATCTTCGAGTACGGCGGTACCGAGCACCTTTGCCCATTCGACACCTTGGAGTACGGCGGTCCCGTGCGCTTCTGCTCATTAGACACCTTCGAGTAGGGCGGTCCTGTACATTTCTGCTCATGACACCTTCGAATACAGCGGTACCGTGCACCTTTGCCCATTCGACACCCTTGAGTCGGGCGGTCCAGTGCATTTCTGCTCACAAGACACCTTCGAATATGGCAGTCCCGCGCGCTTCTGCTCATTCGACACCTTCAAGTCGGGTGGTCCGGTACATTTCTGCTCATTAAACACCTTCGAGTACGGCGATACCATGCAGCTTTGCCCATTCGACACTTTCGAGTCGAGCGGTGCCGTGCATTTCTGCTCTTTCGGACGCCTTCAAGTCGGGCGGTACCGTGCACCTTTGCCCATTAGACACCTTGGAGTACGGCGGTCCCGTGCGTTTCTGCTCATTAAACACCCTCGAGTACGGCGATACCATGCACCTTTGCCCATTCGACACCTTCGAGGCGAGCGGTCCCGCGCGCTTTTGCTCATTCGACACCTTCGAGTCGGGCGGTCCCGTGCATTCTGCTCATTAGACACCTTCGAGTACGGTGGTACCGTGCACCTTTGCCCATTCGACACCCTTGAGTCGGGCGGTCCAGTGCATTTCTGCTCACTAGACACCTTCGAGTACGGTGGTACCGCGCGCTTCTGCTCATTCGACACCTTCAAGTCGGGTGGTGCCGTGCATTTCTGCTCATTAAATACATTCGAGTACGGCGATACCATGCACCTATGCCCATTCGACACCTTCGAGTCGAGCGGTACCGTGCATCTTTGCTCATTAGACACCTTCGAGTGCGGCGGTCCCGCGCGCTTTTGTTCATTCGACACCTTCGAGTCGAGCGGTCCCGTACATTTCTACTCATTAGACACCTTCGAGTGCGGCGGTACCATGCACCTTTGCCCATTCGACACCCTTGAGTCGGGCGGTCCCGTGCATTTCTGCTCATTAAACACCCTCGAGTACGGCGGTCCCGCGCGCTTTTGCTCATTCGACACCCTTGAGTCGGGCGGTCCCGTGCAATTCTGCTCACTAGACACCTTCGAGTACGGCGGTCCCGCGCGCTTCTGCTCATTCGACACCCTTGAGTCGGGCGGTCCCGTACATTTCTGCTCACTAGACACCTTCGAGTACGGCGGTCCCGCGCGCTTCTCCTCATTCGACACATTCAAGTCGGGTGGTCGCGTGCATTTCTGCTCATTAAACACCTTCGAGTACGGCGATACCATGCACTTCGAGTCGGGCGGTCCAGTGCACCTCTTTTTTCCTCAACCAGCGCAACTCAATTTTCCATACCACGATATGCTCCGAGATACTACGCTTAATGGTTTGGTCCGGCTCTATGGCACATACGTAGTTTTGCCCTCACATGGCGGAATCGACGGAGACAAATTATAGCCTGGCAAAACTAATTTTGTACGTGTACCTAGCAAAGACGATTCTAAGCAACGCAACTGTACTCAATGCATTTGTCTTCCTGACAGGATTTGACGGTATATCGAACTCAACGAGAACACAATCGTATCGCTTTTTATAGACCGGAACGGTAAATCGGCATGGCTTAACAATTTTTGATCGGGACGGATTGTAACATATGCTATTTTTCCTTTGCACGGCAGAACAGACCATAGGTAACCAAACAGGCGAAGACACCTTTGGAGAATAACCAACAAAGTAATTCCTTGCACAATCACCCACACCACTATCATCACAATTATAAATAGCACCTACTCAATGCTCGATAAATGTAAAATCCCGCTGGGACGTCTCACATGTCGCGCCGTTAGCGTCATTAGGAAGGTTGAACGCCGCGCGCCAATTGCACATCTGAACAAGTAGAGCTTCAAAACACAACATGAAATATTCGTGAAGCACACATGGAACCTGCAGACACAGTTATGTCGCGATCACGAGCAAACCAATATGAAAGGAAGGCAATGTTTGAAATACGCCCTACCATATTCGCCGTCCAGTCCCATTTATCTGCCGCCCACCGAGATCGGTGCATTGCACAATTGCATTGCATAATGCCAATCGTCGGTCAAATATTGGGAAATAGGTTAAATTGAGGGTGGAAATTATCTAGTAAATAATGCGAACGGCGTAAAAATGCAATTTTTACGCCGTTCTGGCTCATCGTCAGAAAGTACACATTTCATACCTGGAGCTTAGATGCCGCCAGCACCTGGTCCGCTGCAGCGTCGTAACAGTGTCTACTGTCTTGCCCCATCTCGTCAAACGAGATGACGCACAGGCGTTGGATGGGCTCCATGGCCTGCACGGCCGCCTCCAGAACCGCGGCGGCAGCCTCCATCACGCCCGGTGCGACCGTGAAGGAGCGTATCCAACGCGAGAGCGTCGTCATGGACGGCAGCGGGAGCTTCAGCACGTTGCTGACATACGCGAAGGCCTTCTTAGAGATGCAGCGCAGGCCGAGCGCTCTGGCGACGGCCTTGGCCCCCAACAGGTGCGGCGCCCGGTGGCCGCTTGGCGCACCTGCTCTGCCGACAACACGCCCGCTTCCAGCAGCTGGTCCAGGGTCGCGGCCTTCTTCGCCAGGATGCTGTTGCGGCGGAGCAGGTAAGACTTCTGGCGCCGCCACGCCAGACGTCTCTGACGACAGGTCCGCTGCAACCGATCCACCCGTCTCTGCAGCCGGCAGACTTCCTCTAGAGGCGTCAAAATCCGCACTTCTGCCGTAGGTTGAAGAAGCATTGTGGACGTCGTCTACTCCGGCTTCGTCCGCAACTTCAGACAGATCACTGCAATCAGAAAACAAGGCGGGCGTGTAATATATCACGGAAAAGGAGAATACTTCGTTTTTAAGACAAAAAACGTCCGTTGATTCAATACCAGGTTGACATATAAAATAGAAAGGCTGGCAGAAGTGTGTGTACATTGTGCATCCAAGTTTCATAATCAAAGCATTAATTATAGGCATTACATTAAACATTTTGATTGATATGAAGCAAGCAAAACAATTCACTTGATTGTCTTACCATGATGCTTGTGCATTGTGCATCCCAGTTTCATTTCAAGAGCAGAATGTCAGCTGAGCCCAATGCATGCCCTTGCATTTATGGGTCTTGTGGGTTACAGACTATTCATCATACATACTATTAATGATGGTACAGTCCTTCATTTCAAATAATGTCAGTAAGGCACATATTTATATAATGGTGATGTTGCTAAATGGCTGCATATCAAACAACTACTCATATCTGAAAGGAAATTTGCCACATATCATGTGTAATGGACCAACAGCTGAGACAAGCAAGTTTCACATATACAGTAAAATAGTTCTGCTGCATAGTGCAAACGTGTTTCAAATATGTGCCAAATGACAATTGTAGTGCAACACTCTTCACATGAAGGCACTTCCATGCACATTAAATGGTATGAATGTGTGGCATAAGTATGGCTTAAAAGCAGCCTACACATAATGCCTCCCTAAACTAATGCCAACTGTAGGCTGTCCTCTTCCTCTTTCCATTGTGGGAAATTTGACACCCTACACCATACCTCTCTCAGCTATTCCTACTGTTGGATGTCTTTTGATGTATGGTTTTAACCTGATAAGTGGGTTATCCTTGGCATCTCACCACTCCTGCCACTCCTGAAATGCGTAGGTATTTATAAACCATCATCTTCAAATATTTGTACTTGTTTCCAGCTATTATTTTCAATGGCATTAGATCACCGGAAGTATGTAGTTTCATTTGCAGCAATACTACTTTTTAATTATCACCTGTCCTAATGTGCCTGCCCTATAAAAAATTCCATTAGGAATTTCCTAATGGTCTTGCCCCTTGGAACTTCTTGTACCTATCAGAAATTGATTATTTGGGTTTAGGGATGCCCCGACAGCAGGGTCATTTGGCGCCCAGTACCTATTAGATACACAACATTAGTAATGTAATTGCGATAAAGGATCTAGTATCATTTGAATACATGGGATAGTGAGGATTGAAACTTCCAGGAGAAATTAGAATTAAAGGTGAAAGTAATCAAACATCCTTCCTCACAACCATACAAGTGCTATATATTTTGATGGGTTATTGCTAATTTCCATTGATTCTGGGGTCCTTGCTTCGATACAACTTGGCGATGCCCCCAAATTAACAACTTCCATCCATCCAAAAAATATGACTACCCCATCAATCAGCATCTCTCTCTTGAGTTATGTGGATGGCTATGAATCCACATACACACAACACGCACACTGTACACTGATAAAGTGTAATTTAACACTTTACATGGCTGCGGCAAGCACAATCAGCTGGCTACATTTGCTAGTGACCAGCAAATTATAGGTAGTTTTCTCTACTTACCTTCAGGAAATACTGTACATGAATTATATATATTGGTGTTGCCAGATGAAAGTTCAAATACGTCGTGTAGAAATGAAATGATTATTGTACTGAAGTCATATTTTGAGAGGAAAATGGTATCAGGATGAAACGCAATGATCTATTCTCCATCCAATTGTATATTTGGAGCATATCTGAACTTCTTCATTGCAAGCATATTTAAAACCATCACAACTTAACATTGGTGAGCTGTGTTCACACATTCCTTAGTACCTGCTGATCCTTTGAAACCACTATGGGTTAAATACCCCTCATTTTGTATTTTAATTAAACATACTTACTTGGCTTGTTTTTCCAGTGGTTGATGGATATCATATGGAAGTACAGAGGTGCCACCAAAGATACCTTCATCAGAGGCAGCCTAGAACCTTTTGGCCGACTGATCAGTCTCGTCAAGCTGGAGCTGCTGCTGCGGAATATACACAAATGATTACAATCATGCAGATTAGTGAGCTATTAAGGTTTTTGGTGCACCAACAGCTCTGGCTATATACCCAGTATTCATGATTATCACGCATTTCACTACTGCAACAGCAATGATGCATCTAGATTCTGTAAAAATAGCCAACACACAAAAAGGAACTTGTATGCTGATGTGCAGAAAGGAACATTGAAAACAAAATTTTAGCAGAATACACCACAATAGTCACAGCATCCTTGTGATATGTCCACTCAATGAAGCTAGCATAGATGGCATACAGTGGGAGGAGAATCAAGGAATATCTAATCATATCTCACATACATCTTACTTTAGGGTACATATTTAAATTGTCACAAAAAGCTTGATGCAATTGTAAAGTAGAAAATATTTTGCTTGGTCTTTTGAATGCATCTCATAGTCACCTTTGACATGATCAGTGCCTTGTATTTTGCTAGACAAAGGTGGATTGCTTACAAACACCACCATCTTGTTGTGCTTTATGCACCAAACGTGATGTGGGAGACATACAGAAGGTAGGTGTTCAGTAAACAGAACTGTCCAGGACCCTTTCCCCAAGGTGGAAGTGGGGGCATCTAAACATATACAGTTTACTGAACACCTACCTTTGGACGTACACAGCGTCCTGTTCAGAGAGTAAATAAAGAAGATGGCAGTATTCATGAGCAATGGACCTTTCCGTACTGAAATATGAAAGTCTGACCACATAGTTATACTAATTCTTTGCTCATGGAGCTAGCAGTCTGCAGGCGCCATCGCTTCCGATAGCAGAGGGCCCGACAAAAACACAAGGAAATTACCTATTTTTTGTTTGCAACTGCAACAGTAGTTATATTCTGTAGTGGCTACTAATGACAACAGTTGCAGTGAAGTAATCCTGAACAACCACATCTCCATGTCTGGAATATGGCACACCGCTAAGAAATTATGGTGATTTTGAAGGATGATTTTTTCAAGCGGTTGAATAATTTCATCAAAAGGAAACTTTTGAACATTGAATAGCTTGTTCATTTTCATGTTTAGTACACTGTGCAATTACCGGTTCAACCACACAGAATCAGCAGTAGTTATTTGTTGCATGGCGTTTTAAGTGTTCAGATGTACATAAATCTTCCCAAATGTACATAAATCAGTAGTTTCTTTCACTAGGTGCCAAAGGCAAGCGATTTGTCACGTGATCGTTGCCAGAAGTTAGTGGTCTTGTTTAAGAAACACTATCAAACGAAACGTATGCAAAAAAGCACACTGAAATTACAACTTACAAGCCAGTTTTGGTACTTGTGCTGTATAACAGTCCGCTTGATCCGCCGCAAGCCCCTCCACATGACCCGGACTGGCGCAGAGGGACGTAAATCGTACTTATTCCTAGGTCCGAAGTCTTGTATATCACTAATGTGAACTACCTTTCTCGAATTATCTTTTAGGTCCGATATGTATGCATAAATGGCAAATCACCGTGATCGGTGCTTCAAAGAAAACCAAACAACTCCAGAGTAGCGAACCTCCAACAGCAACCGCACAAACCGCCACTAGAGGAAATTGCATGCTAGTGATGGATAAATATATGCGCAATAGAGATGGATATGTGAAGTTAGGCGGTTCCGTAATACCACTTTTCGCCTGATAATGAAATATCCTAGCATAGAAATAATGTATTTGAATTATTTCAATTAAATTCAATTCTTCGAATTATTTCAAACCTGTATTTAAAGTAAATTAATTATTTGATTATATTCCTAATGGTCCTGATGGTACCTAATGGTCCTGATGGTACCTAATGGTCCTGATGGTACCTAATGGTCTTGATGGTACCTAATGGTCCTGATGGTACCTAATGGTCCTGATGGTACCTAATGGTCCTGATGGTACCTAATGTCCTGATGGTACCTAATAGTCCTGATGGTACCTAGTGGTCCTAATGGTGCCTAGTGGTCCTAATGGTACCTAGTGGTCCTAATAGTTCTGATGGTACCTAATGGTCATAATGGTGCCTAGTAGTCTTAATAGTTCCCTAAGTCGAAACATAAGCAAACGCAGAAAGTTTCATTAAAATATCTCCACCAGTTAAAGCTTGACGATTGGCTGAACGTTTTGTAGGTGACCTCACTTGACCTAGACTAACTCGTTGACCCTAGATGACCTGACTTAAAAAGTTTTACACAACATGCCCAATTGATGTGGGAAAAGGTGTGCCAAATTTCGGCGCGTTGCCGCGATAATGAATTCTTTCACTATCCGCGAAAAACCTGAGGGGTTTCAAGACCACCCCCTCCCGCGAGACGGCGCGGGTTATAGTTCGCCAGGTGAACTTTGAATGCATTCATTCTGAGAAGCGAACTCGCCGATCCCGACTAAGTTCATCACATTGTTGTGCATTTTGTCATCATCATCCCCTAAGCAAATCTTTTTAAAGTTTAAAATTTTGTGGTGGGGAGATATTTTGGTCCCCTTCATGTCGCTTGGAAGGGAGGGCCATGGCCCCCGTGTCTCTATCCCCTAGATCGGCCAGCACGTAGGTCCTGTGAGATTTTCCGAGGAAGCATGAAACAAATTTCACGGCAATCTATGTATGTCTAAAGACTGCCATAGAAACCATTCGGAATATTTTTTCCACTAGGAAAGCGACCAACCACCAGATTCCGAATGGAAACTCCGATCGGTCTGGTCAGAATACCATTAGGACCATTGGGATCACTACACCATCAGGTAAATTCCATTAGGAAACAGTCAAACCATTATGGACCATTGAAACCATCAGGAAAATCCTAATGGTTCCTAATGGTTTCTAATGAAATTTTTTCTAGGGTACCTACCTTGATGGAATGTTCACAGACGGAATAGCGTTCTTGCGCAAGAACAGCCTGGCCTTGAAGCCCATGGACCGTTTCAGAAGGCATGTTGGGTCATAGTCACCCTCCACAAAATGGTTCGAACAGATCCGAGCCGTCTGCAAGTTCATCCGGTCCTGTCTCGCACACAGGTGCACCCACTCTGCTCTCCTTTTTTGCATCTTTCGGAAAATTAAAATACGAGATGTCAGGATTGTTCCTGAAAGATGAAGTACACTTAGCCACAGAGCAGTATCCCATTACTACGAGCACCTAATCAAAGACCGGAAAATCCTATACTATATCGCACGCAGCCGCAACACTACCAGATATTTGAAAGCGTGAAAGGCGGTTGTATTCTGGCGCAAGGAAATGCGCATGAAACGTCTAACGAGTGACGTCATAGATTATTGTGGCCCTATGGCCGCTGAAGGGACGGTTCCCCCTGCATCAGTCGGTGTACGAACGTCCTACGTGTGGGATGTGTTGTGAATATTTATTAGTTGTGCGGTGTGAGCATGTCAGGAGTGTCATGTAGGGATTTATAAACTTGGTTGACATTGATTAAGTATACCCTTGTTATCATTTTCTCTACCATTGCTCAGGGAGTTAGTTTAAAACTTCACCCTTCACTAATTTTACTACAGCGCCAATTTGCTATCTGACAGTCATTTGTTGGCTGCCATATTCTGTAGAGCTGTGTGCAGTCTTTAAGTAAATCAGAAAGCATATTTCAATTTCCGGATGTTCGTGAGTTTAAATTTCATTATTTCAGCAGAATTCACAGTAAAACCTATTTCGTTAGTAAAACTGATGTAAAAAATATATTTTTTGGTCACTTTTAATTTATCGGATCATTATGCCAGGTTCTTTCGCTGTATCTTGTTCCTGAGAACACGTGACCTGGGTGCAAATTTCCGCTGTAAAATCATGCCATCGTTACGAAGTCAGTGGATTTCAGCCCTCTCCCTCCTGTTCAAATGCTTCCGAAATTACCGGCAAGCTTTCATATATGCAGTGTATGTATATATATATATATATAACTTACTATTGTTTGTTTACTATATATTTAACTTCTATTTCACCCAGTAATAATGTATATATATAACACCACACACATGGCACACACACACATATATATATATATATATATATATATATATATATTTATATATATATATATATATATATATATATATATATATATATATATATATATATATATATATATATATATATATATATATATATATATATATATATATATATATATATATATATATATATATATATATATATATATATGTATATATATATATGTGTGTGCTCATGTGTGTGTGTGTGTTATGATTATTATATCATTTATTACTTGGGTGCGAAATTCATGAAGTTAATGGGAAACCACCCATCAATTGGTCACATTCTCCATGGTACTCCATGCTAATGAAAAGTCCAAATTATTATGGACAGAGCCAACATTGAGGAGGCACTTGCCCTCATACATATATCAAAGAACATCTGAGATCCAGACGCATATGAAGGAAAATGGGAAACAATCCTGAATACCACCTGCAGGTTCCGTATCTGCACATGGGTGATGAGGGCGTGATATTCCTAATTTTCCTGTTCGGAGAGCTTCCACCTTACCATGGGAGGCACATGCCCCTAGTGCCCCCACCCTTGTTTGCTCCCCTATATCGAGTGGGGAGGAATTATGTTGCAACAGTTATCTCTTACTTGCTCCTACCCCTACTTCTTGGCTGTGATCTTCAGTTTGCCATTCTCATCACACTGCTACTACACGTTGCACCGCTGTTCACTGGATTGTGTTGGATTTACATTTAATCTTTTTAGAGAACTCCACATGCTTGGCTTATGTGTGCTTAGCATGCTGATTCTGTTTGCACCATTTGTATGTTGAAATGCTTGATTTTTATGTGAAATTGATACATTATTTTATTGCTGATTTGGGTCTGCAAGAAATTGCTTTTGTGTTGAAGACATTCCTTGCCTGGTTAAGACAGTGCACTGAAATACTGGTATACTGTTGAATATAAATAATATATACAGTAATATAAATACTATTTGATTGCATCACATCTACTGATGTTTTATTTTATGTGCATAATATGCTTCAAGATACTGCTAGTATTCTTCATTTTGGGAACTGATTACTCAGAACTTCTATACAGATAACATGTTCAGTAAATATTCCCTTCGTAATTAGCCAAACTGCAAAGTATAGCACTTACAAAAAGATCTTCTTGGGGCAGAGCAGGAGGTCAGAGGTGTGGCTGGTGCAGCAATTGGTGCAGAAGCAGGTACCTGGTGTGGGTGGGCTCATAATCTACTGACACTTCGCACATGACTTCATGGCTTGCAAGAATAAAAAAATCACAATAATTAGAGAAAACCTTCAAAATGTGATCAACTGAACTTTAAAACAAACTTAAAAACTCAAGATATGTTTATGTAGGTGCTTGCTATAAGCCCCTTGTTTTTCTTACCTCTTGTTAATTTTCTCGATTTGGTGGTGCATTCAATCTCCCAGCTTGATATTTTATTTTGTTCATGGCTGCTGTGCCCTGTGTGCCGTTTGTCATACTTGGCAGTCTCAATGTTTAGTAGCATTCCTTGGTTTGTCGCTACCATTTCCAATTTGGAATTTGTTTTTGCATGATGATGGATAGATAGTTATTGATGATCTATGGGTGATTTCAGAATCCAGATATTTAGTCCTACTTCCATAATACCACATTTATATGCAGACACCTTCCTCAGCGGTTTGACTATGTAATGGTGTGTCATGTCAGATCGGGCCGGCTGGAGGTATGCTCATTTGGATGGTGATACGGAATGTGCCACCAGCAGGCATATGCGTCCAGCCTTGTCATGGTCTCGGTCATTGCTAAGTTCAGAGTTGGGATTCTGTGTGCACGAAATGCATACCTGTCCACCACAATTCAAAGTGTCTGGTCTGCCAGCCTAAATACAATGACCTGTATCCATTTTGTAGAATGCGGAGCATATTCAGTAATGTAACAAGGCCTAATCATATTTTGTGCCTTCAGGATCTACCTCATCAGCATCTTGCAGCATCAGCATATGTGGGCATGCAACTGGTGCCAACTGGGTGGCCGAGATAAGCTGCTGCCTGACTAGCACCTTCCGACCAGAGTGGGACATCAGGTGGTGGTGGGACAGTGGTGTCACTTTGTGCACCACTGAAGAGAGGGCTCACCAGATAGCCTATAGCCAGTGACAGGTCATTTCATAACAAACGTATACTGGCATGTCATTGGGAGGCGCTATTATGACATTTGATGTTCTTAATTTCCTGCGACTTCCTGAACACAGGCCTAGCATATGTTGGAAATTCGTCGTTCCAGCTGCAGGATCAATGATGGCCTTGTGTTGCATACTATTAACAGTTTTGCGTATAGATGTATCATGGAAAGCATCGAAGCTGGCGTGAAGATGGTAAAATTCATCCGATTTTCCCTCCTCTGAGATTATTACAAGTTAGTGCAAATAGGCACTCCTAAAAACCAAAAGCATTTTGTATCCAGATAGCTGTTGGGAGACTTTTCGACAAATTCGCAGCTTGATCCCCATGTTTATGTAACAGAGGAGGGCAAGGTAAGACGCCCGTCACCGAACATTTGATTACTTGGTTTGATTTGATTCTAGACTTGCTATTATTGCCCGCCGTGGAATTCTGGATCCAGAACAGGGATGTGGAATTTGTTTTGGGGTGTGGAGAGTGGAGGTTATGCACGAACATCTTAAGGCATTCCTGTCCCGGGGACACATTGAACATTTCGATGGCGGGGTGGCAGGATAGTGGCTTTTGGCCGAATGAAGTTTGTACGAATGTACCTTCGCACTGTGCCACTTTTCTCGGTTATATGAAAATTGTCGTTCGCTGATCAGGACCCGGGACGGGAACATCCAGTGCACGCCCGCCTTCGGATCCGCCAGTGAAATATGAGTGTGCCCTGACGTGTTCTGTTTGCTTCTTTTACCTTTTGTTTCTGTAGATGCTTGTATCTTGTGGAATATATTTTGGTGAAGAGGAATACATTTTCTTTCTGCGTTTGCTACACTGGTCGCATTTCGTTGGAGACCGAGCAACGTTCTCCTCTTTAAAAGAATATTGAATTTCCCCGTTCTCGTTCAGAGGTAAGCAAGGCATTTTTAGAAAATGGCTGATGGAGGCATATCACATTCATCTGATCAAAATTGTGGCCCAATCTGGCATCGAAAGACTTGCCTATGCTACCCGAGGAAACGTCTATTGGCGTGGTGTGGTGAGTTTGAATACGCTTTCATTTTTTACCTTTGACACTCGGGAGTCATCAACATTGATGTCATTGTCATAATTCAATTGATGCGGGTTTCCTTTCAAATGCATGTAAGTCAACGCCAATTGGAGCTTGTTGCACCGGCTTCGCAGGATCTTAGAGGTGGCGCTGCAAGTACCTATGATTGTATCTTTGTACGCTATTGGGAGGATGCTTGCCTCCTCTTCAATATTCGTTTTGCCCGCCAATAATTTCAACTTTTAACATGGGACTTACGTGCAAGCTATTATTCTGACAAGATGCCTTTATGGAACTGCATCAAGCTACATGAGAACGAATACAGAGGGGCCCTAGAGGACGACCGCCCTCCTCCATCCCCTTAGTAACCGGGAAAGTAATCCCCTCGCAATCCCCGACAGATGGTCGCTCCTCCAGGTGACAAAGGCACCTCCGTGAAGGTTGAGTGCACCCTTAGTTCCACTGAACGATAGTTTAGCTCAAGGTACCTTTCCGGGTGAAAAATGTGCCCATAAAAATACGCCCGCACCCCCACGACGAAATCTGAACCCTTCCTTGCAGTTATCATCAATTGTGTCCATCATGTCTGTATGCGTGCCCTATATTGCTTCAGACGATTTTGAATCTGAAGTATATTATAGTAACAATAGATGGCGCCAGGTCTACGCTGACTGAGCGTTCGACGCTGTTTGTAACGATTAAAATTTTCAATATTTGTTGGTATATTGGCATATTGGAAAACATAAGCATAAAAATATAGTGCAACTTTTCAAATTGATATATGGAAGAGTCGCTATGATTCAAATAGATCCAGGTATAATACCTGGATATTCTCGCAATTAATATTCTCGAACGAAAACTCTATCCAGATTGGAGATAAAGAGAAGACACATCAATATGATATGCTGAGTTTGGCGGTAACCTGCAGAAAGATGTGTATTTTTGCGATATTACTAGTGTATGATTACATATGTGTTCCACTGTCAAATTAACACAACAAAAGTATGTCATTTCAGGCCACTGCGCGAATAGTGGTTTCATTATGACTCACATTTCCACCACTAGACAGCACTGCAAACGCATGTTTGGTATCGTGCTTGCGAAAACGTTTCGAAAACGGAGGGACTAAAAAACAGACACCATCTCACCGCACGGTTTGACCGACACCATCTCACCGACATGGGCGATCCCGGCAACCGCTAGCTCGATCTTCATGAAACCTACACCAAACGATCGCCAGTGTGCCAGAGGCGTGCGGTTTGGACTTTTGTGACCTTGGGTCAGGTCAAAGGTCACCAAATCGAAGAAAAACAAAATTTTTGAATTATAGACATGGCTGATCTCGGCAACCGCTGGTTCGATCTTAATGAAACCTTCACCAAACGAACGGCCGTGTGCCGGAGGCGTGCGGTTTGGACATTCGTGACCTTGGGTCAGGTCAAAGGTCATGAAATCGTAGAAAAACCATAGTTTTAGGCTCTCCGACATGACCGATCTCGGTAACCGCTGGGACGATTCCAATGAAAGCTTCACCAAACGAACGGCCGTGTGCCGGAGTGACCACTACCAAACTATATCATCATTTCTTTACAGGCAGTGACAGGAAACCTGGGACCGAATGAAGCAAAGCAAATGAAAGTGAATCAAACCACACTTAAAGACATAAAGACATAAAAGATTAGTGCAACTATGAGCCACAAGGGCCCTTCTTGGTTGCACTCTGTACACTGAACCAGTTGCCCACCAAAACTGTCAATCAGCCCTCCCTGTAATACTGAAAAGCAAGCCCTATATTCTTATAATGATTGTCTATGCTGTTTTTAAAGATGTTCAATGTGCTGCTACTGACGATGTTTTCTGGCAGCTGGTTCCAGTGTTCCACTACCCTGTTGGTGAAGAAAGTTTGCCTTAACCTTGTTCTGCTGTGGTTAATTTTTATTTTGAATTTATGACCTCTAATTGCATCATTTCTGTTAAATTCAAACATTTCCCCAAGGTATCCCCTCTCCAGACCATTGACAAATTTAAAGACCTCGATGAGATCTCCTCTCAGCCTTCTATATCTAAGTGAAAACATATTCAATTTCTTCAATCTTTCCTCATATGCCAGGTTGCTTATGCCATTAACCATTTTTGTAGCCCTCTTTTGTACTCTCTCCAAAAGCCAACAATCTTTTTCATAGCTAGGAGACCAAGCTTGGATGCAGTATTCCAAGTGTGGCCTGACGTATGCACAGTAAAGCTTCCTGATCACTTCCTCACTTCTGTATGATACATTCCTATTTATTGCCCCGAGCATTCTCAGTGCCTTCTTCCTGGCTTCCTTGGTCTGTTCTGATGCCCCCAGTTTTGTGTTTAGAATAACACCTAAATCCTTCTCCTGTTGAGTCACTGATAGCACTTGGCCACCCATCAAGTATTGAGCCTTCATATGCTGCTTACCTACATGCATGATTTTGCACTTATCAAAGTTAAATTTCATTTGCCATTCTTCGGACCACTTCACAAGTTCGTCTAAGTCTTTTTGCAGCGAGATATGCTCATCCTGACCTGTTATTGCCCTAAAGACCTTCAAATCATCCGCAAATTTCAAAACTTTACTGCTTAGACCACTTTCAATGTTATTTACAAATATAATGAACAGTAATGGCCCTAGTACTTACCCCTGGGGGACTCCACTAAGAACATTTTGCCATGATGACTTTGTACCATTTAGCATCACTCTTTGCTGTCTATCTGAAAGCCACAACTCTATCCATTTTAAGATGCTACCTGCAATACCATGGGACTGAAGCTGTATCATTAACCGTTTATGGGGTACCTTGTCAAAGGCCTTACTAAAGTCAAGATATGCTACATCAACCTGATTTCCCTGATCAAATTGTTCTGTGGCGAAGTTCAAAAAGTCCAAGAGGTTTGTGAGACACGATCGTCCTTTTCTAAACCCATGTTGAGTATTTTGAATCAATCTGCTACCTTCCAGATAACTAACTATTCTATCCTTGATAATTGATTCGAGTACCTTGCATACTAGGGATGTGAGACTTATTGGCCTATAGTTTTCAACTTTCCCTCTTTCTCCTGTCTTGAAAATAGGAACTACATTTGCCCTTTTCCAATCGGTTGGAATTTCATTATGTGAAACTGATCTACAAAATATTATACTAAGTGGAAATGCCAGTTCCTTTTCAGTTTCCCGCAACACCCTAGCATAAATTTCGTCAGGTCCTGCTGCCTTATTTTGCTTTATTTTCCTGATATGATTGTAAACAACATCACTATCAATGAAATCAACATCATTTGTCAGATCCCATGTCACTGAACTATGGTGTATGGTCGGCAGATTGGTCATATCTTCCAATGTAAACACTGATTTGAACTGCTTGCTCAGCTCCTCAGCCATCTCACTATCCTCACCCAATGTAGTCCCGTTTACTTCCAGTGGACCAATTGTGCTAGAAACTTTACTCAGCTTGTAGAAACTAAAGAACTTTTTACTGTCCCCATTACAGTTTCTAGCTAAATCCAGTTCTTTTGCTCGCTTTGCTGCTCTGGTTTTTTGCTTCACAGTGTCTCTAGCTTTTCGATACGCCTTTAGATCAACGACATTTGAGGCTTCTTTAAAAACTCTAAATGCAGTTTTCTTAGCCTTAATTGCTTTTATCACGTCTGGTGTAAGCCATGCTGGCTTTCCTACCCTTCTTTTGCGTCTTTGCTTTTGGGGGACATGTCTAATCTGAGTTTCCTTCAAGTAAGATTTGAACTTTTCCCACATTTCACAGGCATTTAAATTGGAGAATTCTTCTTCCCATCTGATGGCACTTAAAGCCGCTCTCATGCCGTTAAAGTCTGCTCTGTTGAAATTTGGAACCTTTACCAAATTATCCTTGATAATTTCCCCTACATGTGCCTTGAATCTAACTATGTTTTGGTCACTTTTTCCCAGAGTTTCGCCTACAGTCAAGTCTTGAACCAAGTCACTTAAATCCGAGAATACAAGGTCCAGGAATGAACCATGCCTGCTAGGTTCCGATACAAACTGGTGTAAGAACAGGTCCTCTTCAAGGCATTTCCTAAACTTAACGCTATGGCCATCGTCATTCGGCCAAGCTAGGAGGGACGAAGTTGCCATTTGTCGATTCAGAATGGGACACACGCTAGCAACACATAGATAATAACTGTTTTATAACAAGCTGTTAGTTATCACCCAGGCCAATACAAGGGCAGTAAGGGTTGCTGCACTTTCAGCCAGTTGTATGATTGGAGTCACAAATAGCTTGGTAGTCAGGTTCGGCGTATTGAAACCTACATCCTGTATGGGTATATTGTTTCCAACCACACATACGCGCCATTGATCTCACAAATAGATTGGCAGCCAGGCCGAACGTCCCAGCATCTGAATATCCTGCGTATGTATGCTGCTTCCCACCACCCCAATACACATGCAGGATGTCCAAGTGCCAGGATGCCCAGCCTGAATGCCGCCGAGCTATTTGTGACGCCAATAGTACAAGCGAGGCGAATACTAAACTATTGCTGCCATGAGATGTCCGGCGATCTGTAAGCGAAACATGTTTATATTAATTCGTTTGGAGAGGGTTTCATTAAGGTCGAGCTAGCGGTTGCCGAGATGGGTCATGTCGGTGAGCCTAAAACTATGGTTTTCCTGCGATTTCGTGACCTATGACCTGACCCAAGGTCACAAAAGTCCAAACCGCACGCCTGCGGCACACGGCCGTTCGTTTAGTGAAGGTTTCATTGGAATCGACCCAGCGGTTACCGAGATCGGTCATGTCGGTGAGCCTAAAAGTATGGTTTTCCTGCGATTTCGTGACCTTTGACATGACCCAAGGTCACGAAAGTTCAAACCGCACGCCTCCGGCACACAGGTGATCGTTTGGTGTAGGTTTCATGAAGATCGAGCTAGCGGTTGCCGAGATCGTCCATGTCGGCGAGATGGTGTCGGTCAAACCGTGTCGCTGAGATGGTGTCTGTTTTTTAGTCCCTCCCTCGAAGGGATCGAAACCACCCATTTACGTCATAAGTAGTGGACGCACTAGCGCCCCCAACGGGAAATGCGCGGGAAATCCAGTTTTTAGTACGACTCGATTCCTCGTGGTGCCCGCTGGGGTACCGTGCCCACCATCCCTGCCAGGGTAAGAAGCGGGTAAGGACATTAGTTTTCAACCACACTAAAACAAGGTTAGTTGTCGAGAAGTGCACAGCTATTTTTATACTCTAGCTCAAAATTGGGTACTCCACTAGGTACCAAGAGAAAATATGTAAATTCTACACTATGTACCTATGTGGGTAGATAGGTATGTAGGCATATATAGGTATATATGTGCCAATTTATTTGGTGTTATCTTGCTCACAACCTGAAAAGTAAGCATTTGCACAGAAAATAAGTGATCCCATCAAGTCACCGTCATAAACATGGCATTCCAAAAAACACCATAAAGCACAAATTTGCTAAAAGAAATGCTTAAAACAAATAGGACATAAAGACATCAAGACATAAAGACATCAAATATTAGTGCAACTATGAGCCCCATGAGCCCTTCTTGGTTGCCCTCTGTACACTGAGCCAGTTGCCCACCAAATCCGTCAATCAGCCCTCCCTGTAATACTGGAGAACAAGCCCTCTATTCTTATAATGATTGTCTATCCTGTTTTTAAAGATGTTCAATGTGCTGCTACTGACAATGTTTTCTGACAGCTGGTTCCAGTGTTCTCCTACCCTGTTGGTGAAGAAAGTTTGCCTTAACCTTGTTCTGCTGTGGTTAATTTTAATTTTGAATTTATGACCTCTAATTGCATCATTTCTGTTAAATTCAAACATTTCCCCAAGGTATCCCCTCTCCAGACCATTTACAAATTTAAAGACCTCGATGAGATCTCCTCTCAGCCTTCTATATCTAAGTGAAAACATATTCAATTTCTTCAATCTTTCCTCATATGCCAGGTTGCTTATGCCATTAACCATTTTTGTAGCCCTCTTTTGTACTCTCTCTAAAAGCCAACAATTTTTTTCATAGCTAGGAGACCAAGCTTGGATGCAGTATTCCAAATGTGGCCTGACGTATGCACAGTAAAGCTTCCTGATCACTTCCTCACTTCTGTATGATACATTCTAATCTAATGAATGCAATATGACCTAAACTAACATAGCATAGCCTCCCTTTGGAGAAAAAGAAGAAAGTTGCAAACAAATAAATTTCTTAATATGTTAAAACAAAAAACTAACCTAACCTAACCTAACATCAACTACTTGTGAAGAAGAACATTAAAGGTTTTTCCTCTTTTATAGGTATTTGGAATGTTTTCAAATTTCAAAAACCTAAACTTACTTAACCTCACCAAATCTAACCCATTAATTTGCTTTGATGTCAACACACCCCTAAACTCCAATCCACTACCACCATAAATTTGCTTTTTGGAGGCAAATATGTAAAACCTGTCCTGTTGCCACCTTAACCCAGATCCTCACCCCATCTTTGGGGGGCAGATAGTACCCCCCTCTAAAATCAAAACTAAGCATCATGTGAAAATGAAGGTGGTGTCATAGGAATGTGCTTAATGAGTAGTGAGTGGGTCCACCCCCAAAACAATTTTGCCCAAAAGTGACGTCACTAGGGGGCTAGTTTTTCATGACTTCATGGCTTACATTATGTTTTTGGCTTTGGGGAGTTCATTTTGGGGGATATTTGGGAACAAAAAATTATTTATATTAAAAAAGGGCAGTGAAATTCACCAGGGCCATATAATATTTTCCCCCTCCCCACAAACAAAAAATCAACTGTTTTTGCGAAATTTCAAAATGTTCTGTTTTCAAGTTTCTTTAATTTTTCTTTGCTAATGGGTAGATCAGATGAGAAACGTTGGAAGTTAACTTGCATTAATAAGAACTGCTTACTTTAGCCAAAATCTTCAATTTGAACTCTAATAGGCAAATATGTAAATTATATAAGTAGTTAAAAATGGGAAAAAATGGAAAATTCCTCTGCTATGTTTGTTTCATCCTAAAGATAAGCAAATACTAAAAGTTTCATTGAAATATCTGTATCCATTAAAGCATGGTAACTGGTTGAGCTTTTTTGGAGCTGATCTCACTTGACCTAGATTAGCTTGTTGATCCAGATGATCTGACATTAAAAGTTTGGCATAACATGCCAAATTGATGTGGGAAAATATATGCCAAATTTTGGGGTGCTGCCATATGCTGTTAGTTCATTATATGTGAAAAACCTGAGGGAGGTGGTTGAAGACCTCCACAGTATGGCGAGGTTAGCCAGTCTTTCCTGTCAGATTTTCACACCCCATCTGGTGGGGTGGGGGGAGGGTTGATAGAGACCCCTCTAATCTGTAAACTAAGCATTGCACAAAAACGAAATAGGTGGCATCAGAAAGTGCTTGACTTGAAGGGTCAGGCACCACCCCCAAAAATTGTTCCCCAAAAAGGGCCAGACACCACCCCGACCCTCTGTAGGGAGGTCTTCAACAAACCCCCCCCACAGGATGGTGCAGGTTAAGGGACATCTAATGAGAATAGTGGTCTGTGTCACTTCAGTGCTTTGCGATTGGGGAACTGTCAATAGAATAGTGGTCAATACAATATTCTTATTTGCTTGAATCATGCTTCTTGCTGCCACACTTGGTTATGTTACAGTAACTGTCTTGATTGCTGCCATTATAGTTGGTTGTTGGAGTTCCATCCTGCAATACCTCCACCCTCATCCTGGCAAGACTGCATTCCCATTGCACTTGAAGCCCTTGCATGACCATGGCTGGAAGGCAATTTTCTCACCACAACATTTTTGGCTGTGTTGTAGTTATGCATTGTGCGTGTATTGACTCCTTTACAATGTATGTTGCTGTATAAGTTGTCTGATGTCACCCAGATGAGATGTGAGGAGCAGAATTGCCAAGTAGACAGTGAAAATTCAGTCAGATGTTGCATGGTTATGGGGTGAACATGCTACCCACCAATGTTCTAATGATCCTGCTAGCCCACAGCACCTCATCATGCAGAGGGGTGCAATGCAGGTGCTCGTGCACCAGGATATCCATCCCATATAATATTATCTGAGGGATGGGGCACTGCATGACGGATGTAGTCGATGTGCCCCTAAACTCCAATAACCAACTATCTGAGGGATGCACCTACATCCGAGCGCACGCAGGTAGCCGAACTGGTGGCCAAATGCAGTGCCTCCATGGTGCAGAATCTGGCCATCACCCTCACACAGTGTTTGATTTTCACTTCTGGGTCTTGGATTCGGAGTATATAATTTTTGGGCTTGTCAAAGTATGGAGTGTATAATCTTGTGAAGCACTATGTAATGTAGTGCATAATTTTCCACTTTGCCAAATTATGTGGTGTGTATTGAAGCACCGAGCAATGGGGTGTGTACATTTGATAAATAACGAAGTGTATACATTTTGAAAAAATGTGATGTTTCCTGGAATTAAAAATAAAAACCCATGGGGCAACGGTAGCTTAGTTGGTGGAGCGTCGAACTCGAATATCGCGGCCGGCGGCATTTGCAAGTCCATCCACAACCAAACGATGTGATAGGTTGGCGATGCTATACAACCTTGTAGAATGAGTTGTAAAACATCTCGAGATTCTTCTTCAAGAATAAAATGCCTTCAAATCTTTTGTTCCGTTCCTATCCTAATGTCTCACAGACACCCAGATGAGGGCCACGACATATCGTCCGAAGTCATCCACGTCATGTGGATGACTTATAAGCCAATTTCCTGAGCAATGTCAGAGAAAATGATCACAAAGGTATGCTTAATCAATGTCAACCAAGTTTATATATCCCTACTTGTCACTCCTGACATGCCCACACCGCACAACTAATACATATCCAGCATAGGCGCGAGGGGGGGGGGAAGGGGGCCTGGGCCCTCCATGAGACCAAAGTGCCCTTTTGACCGAAAAGTGCCCTCTTGGCCGGAATGTCCCAAATATAGCCACAAAAACCACCTGCCTTATGTGCCCCAAAGGTAGCCCTTTGGGCCCAAAACTGCCCTTTTGGCCTAAAAATAAAAATACAACCTGTCACTCCTGACATGCTCACACTACACAACTAATACATATTCACAACAAACCTCACGAGCAGGACTTTCGTGTACAAACTGATATGTGGGATGGTGTAAAATGTTACCTGCCAACTATTGGGATATAGGTGGAGGAGAATTATACTAAAACAACCTGCCTAAAATCTTTTATTCTGATGACCATGAAGCAATTTGATTAATGAAATAGCTGATAACATTTATTCAAATCAATTCTTATTAATATTAAATGTATTTCGATGCACTTTTTAATTCATGTCTGGAATGTTTAGTTGAAGGAAGGATGGACTTGGAAGGATCAAAGGCGACTATATGGGCGGGCACAATTGCCGCTGTAAACTGAACTCGTTACGGACGACCGGAAATTAGCGTCTCATCTCGCACCATGATTGCTATAAAATACCGAAATCTGAAAATAAGTTGGAGAGGAAACCACCAACAGAAGCATGGGATATTTTTTTTTAATCATCAGGGTTATGGAAAGAAGTTAATAATTGGATCAGAATGAAGCTTAGATGATTTTCAATGTATTAGAACAACACACGTAAATCTGAATTTCTCCGGAGTGGGAAAACCTCGCGGTCGAAGTGGCATTGACACAGCTATTCCCACTTGTAGATGAAATTTGGAAGCAATATAAGTCATGAAATCAAAAGAGTGAAATTTCTGGTTCTATGGAGCTTCACTTTGGCACAAAGTCTCAGCAGGTTTTAAGAACGTTTTGATACCATTCAGGCAATTTTCATGGCTTTTTTTGGCGATGGTTTAAATAGCTCCGGCCGGCGTGGAAACTGGAGAGCGGTGAATCCATCGAATCCAAGAACGGACCTTCGTACGCGGTCGGGCTGGCAAAGATGAATTCCCTTATTTGGTTAGCACAGCGTAGTTATTTTTGTTTATTGAACGGTGGACTTTCTTGGAAGCTCTTCGTTGCTATCCGGGTGGAATCGGTTGCACGTTTGGCTCGAGGTACGGGAGTTGGTATTACCTGACTAGGTGCCTACCTACCTATATAAAATATCTTCACGGTTATTCGAGTTATTGATTTGAATGAGCCAAAGCCATAAGCATATTGTGTGACGGGATACATTTGGATAATGCAAGGAGCAGGAAGTGAGACTATTAATTGCTACGATGTATTGCCAACCAGCCTGGAATGAACAAAACTGATTGTTTTGATTTTGTCTGGGAAATCATATTTTCACTTCCCATATTTTGAATGGTGAATGTTTTTCTTTCAAAAAGAGGGCTGGGCATCTTCAGTGTACATAGACTTTCCAGATATCATATATTCATGCATTCAAGCATTATTTCTGCACTCATGAAATGCTCAGGGAATTGTTGGGTGCATCCTGTCCCCATCCTCCATTGAATACCATTATACTTTTAACTTTTCTGGTCCCTCTGGCTTTCTGAAAGGATAAATTTGCAGTTTATGGTGATTTGATTTCTTGAAATTTATCTTTGTTTAATGCAATGCTTATGAATGTACACATGTTCATAATGTACCTACATGATGGAACCACACATTTCTGGGGAAGTGCAGTTTGGTAGCAAAATGACACCCAAAAAGTGGCTTGGAGTTGGTTGGGTAATGTAGCATAAAATGTAATGTTCAAAATGAAGAAAATAAGATGCTGCCTAGCTCTGGATGCAAGCAAGCAATTTTTGAATGGAAAATTTATAAACAATGTTTTTCCTTTAAAAAAAAAATTAAACAACCTATTCTAACCTAACTTAGCCATATGCTAACATTTTTTTATTTAAAAAACTTACAAATCTTGAAAGATCCCCAAATATATTTGATAATTGTCTTACAACTTACAAAACAACCTTAATCTAACATAACTTGGCCCAACCTAATGCCTTTGTATGCTTCATGGAGGTAAGATGTGTGAAAAACTTGTCTTGTGGACAAGTAATAATGCCCATGAAAATTCCTGTGCCATGGTAATACTTGGCTCATCCACAATATTATTGGTATTTTGGGGAAATGCTACCCTTTGTGGCTTACCAGTTGTGTGGATGCCATTCTGGCTCTCAGTGTTCAGCCATGCATTCTTCTGGGCACATCTGGACTCTGTTCTGATTTTTTTAAAAGAAATGAAGAACATACACATGAAGGCATGGGTGGCTGTTTATTAATTCACCCATACCACACCAGACAATTACACATCATGCACAAATTACACATCACATACATTTTTGGGCGCTGTATAACCACTGCAGTTGATGCGCCCGAAAACCCAAATAACTAACTAACACATCATGCACAAATGATGTCGAAGTTGACGCACCTGTATGCTCCAATTCACCACCACATGCACAAATAGAATGCTATGGAATGTTATGGAATATGGAATGATCTGTGGCATTAAGGTCATATGCAGACTGCAGTGATCCATGTTTTGACATCTGTTGTACTTATGCATGCTAGCAAGCTGGTACTCTTCCAATCTGGCTGGCATCTCATTTTCAACTCCACTACTGCATCCTCGTGGAATGTTCCTGCAGATGACCTGAAATAACAAATGTGCATTTTTCCTCAATTATGTTGGAAAGATTATGTGGTATTGGACCCAGTGTGACTGAACAGTATAATGATTACTAGGACTGGAAGAGGATATTTTTATCATATAATGTTTACTAAGACTGATCTTCAGAGGACTGAAGAGGATCTTTTTATCAGCCATAGATCACCAAATGTTTTAGGCCCCATAGAATGCTGCTTCATCTTCACCCAACTTATCACTATTGCATAATGACATCTAGTTGTATATTGTTAGTTAAGCATGTCTTCATCTAGCAATGCAAGGAGTGTATTTATTTTAGGAGTGTATGATTCTTTGGATGGCAAAAGTTCAAAAAAAGGGCCGCTTTTCCAACGCTGCCCTCACGCCGTAGTGCTGGGTTGCGCCGAGCCCGGCACACAGACACGCGGGAGATTCTCCTCTCGCCCAGACACCTTCTTGAGTGGCTCACGGCTGACGTGGTACCGCATTGGTGACTAAGGACAGGCGCTAGCGACCGATGGTTTGAAGGACCATTTGCTGGATTTTATATATTTATTATTAGATCAGGCAATTTCTTGAGCAGCTAGCCAAACATCACACGAATATTTATCATGCTTTCAATTTCACCTCTCATTTTCCTCAATCCGTGCAATACATACCTTGCAAAAAGTCAGAGTTCTGAGCGATCATGAGTGGAATATATTGGTAATGTGCATTTTTCGTCTGCCCTTCCCTGCAGGCAGGGTTCTACATTTCTGGTGCGCTTGCGACATTCGCTCTAGTTGGTCGTTTATGTTGGACCATATGTTGAAGCGTCCCACCATTGTTAATTGTACGTGTACCGCGAGTCCTTCCTTCATTGATGTGTGGAGATGGCGAATATTGTGGATTGGGTGAATAGCCAGAGCACTTTTTCCCTTGCTCTTTGTGTTAGGCATGCTCGACCAAGTTTGAATGGGAAATGTTCCTGGAAAAGACTGAGGTAGGTAAGGTGTTTAGCAATCCTGAGGTCAGAATTTACTCCGGAAGAAGTCTGTTTGCACTCCAACTCCCAACCCGGAAAGTAAGCTTCCAACTCTTAACCTTGAACTTTGGACGTCATCCCCAATGACGTCGGAGCTGGCGCGAACGCTGTGGTAGCTCCTGCACGACTGTTTGACGATCCTGACATGCGTGCCTCAGGTTCGTGGATCACTGCGTGGCTGCCGGCCGGCTTTTGGCCCTCGGCCAGTACGGGCTAGAGGTCGACTCGCTGTAGGAGCGACCGGACGAGGTGCTGGACGTACTACTGGGCCGCCGTACGTGGCTGGAGCTGGCGCGGGCCAGTCGCTACGTGTTGCCCGACTCGGACGACGATACCGAGCTTCTGCTCATGGATAGGATTGACGGCAACCAGACGGGCACTTCGTTCAGGGGCCGTGCCAGGTTTACTCACCCGCACGACGTGGCTCTCCTGTAGCTGGCGGATCGCTATGGACGTAAGACACCGGCGTTGCCCACCACGAGACGCTTCTGGTTGATGCTGGAGCGGCTGCTGACGCCCGCCGCTCTCGCTGTGGACGCGCTTCGTGAAGAAGGTGGTCCCGCGGTTGTCACAGTTCAAGGTCGACCTGCCGATCGGTGTGGTGCAGAGTGTGGCGCGTGTCGCCAGGGTACACCTGTCGCTGACGAGCCAGGAGATGGCTGAGCGGACGAATGTCAAGCTCGAGCTGAACAGTGATTGTGCTGGGCACCCGGTGGGCGGTGGTGGTCAAGAGGCGGCAGATGGCAAGGCTGTACCGGTAAACTACCTGTGGAACGCCCACAATGGCCAGTGCTCTCGAAGCAGAGAGTGGAGCGGATTGGAAGGCGAGGTCAACATCGGTGATAATGACCGGGAAGAGGGAGCGGAAGCGCCGGCTGATCCCGCAGAGGTGGCGCTAAAGTGCAGGCGACGGACCGCCTCTGACGCCGCGCTCTGCGACCATCAGTCGCCGCACCGGCGACCGGCAAACACCACCTCCGGGGCCGGCACGGAGTGGAGGATAGTGTCCGACTCGTCCAGCCTGCAGATGGAGACGGCGGCGGCGGTTAGCTTGCCGGCGCTGGCTGGTGCTGCCGATCCAAATTCTGGTGGCGCGGGCGCCGACCCGGCCCGACGGCGTTCAAGGTCAGTGGTCGGTGGTGAGGGCGACGATCACAGTGAATATTGCGGTAGGGTGTTGCATGCTTTGGATGCTTGGGTCGCCATCGCCTTGTCCCCCAGTTATGTTGTTAGGGTGGGAGTGGGGGAAGCGCTCACGAAGTCGAAGTTAGCGCTCCATGTGTGAAATCGTGAAGAATCTGTTCCACAACAGGTCCTCAGATCTTTATATATTTCAAAGCACTGACAGTCGCAGTCCCAATCCCAGTCCATGGAGGTTCTCACGGGGCTCTGACCTCATAGTATTGTCAGTCATTTCCAGCCCCTGAAGGTGATGTCACTGTGTTGCAGTGTTCCTACATTGATGCTGCGGCGGAAGGGCATCACAGCTGTTGCCCACCTCAGCAAGATGGCTGCCTCTTCCAGCAGGACAGCCTCATCCCCCAGCGGGAGGGCTTCCCCAATAAAGACGGCGGCTTCCCCCAGAAAGACGGCGACTTCCCCCAACAAGACGACGGTCTTCCCCAGCAGCACGGCTATCGGTATTAACAGTATAGCGGTGTCCATTGTCAGCACGATGGCTTCCCCCAGCAAAATGTCTGTCTCCCCAAACAGAACGTCTGTTTCCCTCAGCAGAACGTCTGTCCCCTCAAACAGTACATCTGCTTCCCCAAGCAGAACGTCTGTCTTCTCCAGCAGGACGCCTGCCTCCCCCAGCAAGACGGCTGCCTACCCCAGCGGGGCGGCTGCCTACCCCAGCAGGGCGACTCCCGGTCTCAGTGACGAGCCGACCCCGACGACACACTCCAGGCGAGAGCTGGGCGCGGGGTCGCTGCCACTGGCCGACGGGTCTCGGCCAGAGACCGCCGGCGTCGACGCCAGCACCGCTACAGTACCGGTGCGCCGAGCGTCGAGCGAGGCCAGGCCGCCACGCCGGCGGTGGGTGTCGGCCGCAGGGAGCTCGGTCGGCGGCTCTGGCGGCCCCTCCAGAAGGCCGTACACGGCCGACGAGGACATGGCTATTCTGCAGCGGCTGCTGGCCGAGGAACACAAGGTGGCCGTGTCGGGACGCCGGATATGGCAGCAGATCGCGAGTGAGCGCTGCGTGCCCGGCCGCACGTGGCAGAGTCTGAAGCAACGCTTCCTGGCGGTGATCCAGCCGCGGATCGAGTCATACGAGCTGGCGGACCAGGAGTGCAACCGGCTGCGAAGTACGCGGCGCGCCCGCGACCGCACACGACCTCATATTGCCTTCTGCAGGTGGGAGGACGTTGAGGTTCTGCGGTACTTGGCCCAGAGTCCGTACGATGCCTACCTGGTGCGAGGAAAGAGTTTGTGGGTAGACATGTGGTATCCGAGATGTCGCAGGACCTGGCAGTCGCACAGAGAGCGGTTTTTCAAACATATCTTGCCGAACATTCAACAGTACAAAGAGGTGCCTATTGCAGCGAGACGCATTATACAGGAGCGGGTTGGTAGTCTGATCACGGGACTGCCTTGGTATTTAACACTCAATACCTCGCATGGTCTGGTTGCACCCCGATCATCCAAGAGAGACATTATGCAAACTGGTAGTTTTGGTCCCGGGTTTGAATGTGTTTAGTGGCTATCACACAATCTTGTGTACAGTCTGTCGTATATCATTTTGCATGGTTGTGAGTGGGACAGTCGTATCCAGCAACTGCATGTCAGAAAACCCAGATGTCAAGCTCAGATGTTACTCAGAGTGGCTCCTCAGGAATACTGTCGACCTGTAACGTTACTATGAATGTCGCGTAAGTGGGGAAGTTTGTTTTCGTCGTGTTTCATGGGAACATCAATATACTCTGACAGCGATGGAAGTATGTATTTCAATGGCACCTTTTGTTTGTTAAGGCAGTACGATATTTCTGTTCACAAACGTATAATTATCTTTGTTACGGGGAGCGATTTTTACCGCCGAAGTTTGTTTCGTAGCCTGTGTGCATTTTGAGAACAGATTCCAAAACGACCACCTTATACTTGTATATCAATTATACTACGAATACGCCAGATTGGAGCCAATGCCATCAGCAAGGCATGGTGCTTCTGACCTTTTCAGGGCTTGCTTTTCGACCGACCCGTACTCTTATCATCCCCCGACAAGGCATCACCTTTGCGTGGTGGGGGGATTGCGTGCCTCAAGGATCCGGCGGCCAGACCACCAGGCGGCCGGGAAGAGGTCAGACGAAGAGTGCCTCACTCGTCCTTCCATCCATACGCTCGCATTCCAATGCCCATCTCATCCCAACATCCATGTCCTTCACCTGGCCCTGTAACACTAACTATCCCTACTATGTGCAGGCAGGGCAACTTCCCCGGTCCTGCCCACCAGCTCAGTTTTATCGGGGTAGCTGCGCCCCCTCGGCCCGCCCCCGGGGTTGATGGGGTCCAGGAGGTTGAGGTCCCCCGTCGCACGGTGTTAGCTTTGACGGGGACCAACACACCTCTTTGGTCCCGATATCCCGGAGGGGCGGGCAGGCCCGTGGGGCCTCAAGCGGGTCAAGTGGCAGGCCGCCTCGGGCTGGGGGCCTGGGTTTCCTAGTGCCTGCCGGCCCGGCCGGCCGGCAGGTGTCCCCGCGGTAGGACCCCTAAGGGGTGGGGCACCCGAGGAGCCGAAACAAAGAAACAGTGCATGGCACCGACAACGCCTAACAACACTCCTGGTCCCTCTCGTGAGGGCCAGACCACCTGCTCGAACAGACGAAGCACGCTTTCCGCTACCCCGCGGATCCTCATTCTTCGAGGGAAAACACAAACTCTTGGTTATTTATCTCCCTTTCAAAGACGTAACGGATGTGACCGGTTTGGAAGAGTTGTTCGGTGTGAGAAGTCGAAGGATGGAGGATTGGAGGTGGAGTTTGCGGTGGCAGAGAAAGCGGAGAGAGCATTGTCGGTGACTAAGTTTGTTTACAGTGTGCAAAAGGGCGGCAAGAAGGTAGACGAAATTATCCCAATATACGTGGAACCCCATAAAACCAAGAACTCGTCGAGAGGTATCATCAATTGTTTTGACTTCAGGGATGTACCAGAGGAAAAGATTGTCGATGGACTAGTAAAATTTGGAGTGATTGGAGCGAGAAAGTTGAAGGTCAGGAGGGGTACAGAGGTAGTCGCAACCAACAACATACTAACATTTAACACGAGCGATCTTTCCTCTTGAGAACCGTGTGGGATACGTCCGGGTTAAAGTTCGTATTTTCTTTCCAAACCCTATGAGATGTTTTAATTGCCATTAATTCGGTCGCACAAACCAGTTTTGTCGCAATCGCCCTGCACGTGGTAAGTGCGCCTCCCACGATCACGGTAGTGAGCATTGCGCCTCCGAGACCCCCGTTGTGCGAACTGTGGCCCAGAATAGGACTCCCACTCGTCGTATGACAGGACTTGCTCGATGTACCTGAAGGAGAAAGAAATTATTGCCATTAAACACACAAAAAGTAACCTTCCGGGAGGCAAGAGATATATATGAACACACACACCCCAGAATCACCTACGCATCAAAAGCCAAAAGTCGTACCGTGATCCCACAACATGCTCAGCCCGACAAGGTTTCTGAGCTCATCATTCAAATGATAGCCCTACTTCGTTACTTTGGAGTGCCCTGGCGATACCAAAGAGCAGGCAGCAAAACCAAGACTGTGTTGAGACCACCGAAACTCCGCCCGCCATAAGAGCAAAATCCTGCGCATGATACAACCGACACGGAAGAGCGCGTTGTTTCGTTGCCAAGGGCCCAGGAAGTCACAGTGATCCCACCCGTTACAGAGCGAGCTCCAGAAGAATGGCGTCGTGTCCAGCGGACTAAGAAGCCCCCAGGACATCCACTATCCTCGAATCCTTACCCGCCTTACCCACCGAACCCACAACTATCCAGCCTTCCAAAACCACGCCAACTCCCCCACCCCCACCACCACCAACCATCTCAGATACAAAGCTTGGACATCCTATGGTTCAGGCGCGCCCTGGAGCCCCATATTTAGGAGCACAGGGTCGCACCGCCCGACATATCCCACCCTCCTCGATTTCCAAGCCTGAGGGCCAGCGCCCATTGACGACTCCAGCTTTTGGGCTCCGGTGTGACCCTTTGGGCCCCCAGTGTGATTTTCAAGGGCTGCGACGCGACTTGTTTTAGTCCAATGTAATCTTTTGTGTCCCGACGTCATCTGCTTGGATCCCTGGCGCGCAAGTTTTAGCGACCTCGACACTTACTGGGTATGCAACACGTTTTGGAAGCTTTTGGCGTCATTGTTTGACCACAGATTGATTATCCATGTCCGGATTGTTTTTCCTTTCTCCGGATTAATTTGTGTCCCAATGGACTGTTAGGGACCGGTACGACCTGTCGTGCCACTAACGAGATTTTCATGGTCCGAGCGTGGCTTTTTGATACCCCAAACTCAGCGTGATTTTCAGGCGTCCCGGTCGGATCTTTTGAGTCCCATGTCGTGATTTTTAAGTACCCTGACATGACTCCTACCATTTATTAGGGGATTCTTCTTGCTTATTACAGGCCTCTCGCGTCTTAGTGTCTCGTCTCATTTCATGGAGCCTCTACCGGTTTTGGATGTCTCCTCGTGTGTCCTACCCTCCTCCGTATTCAATGGTCTTCCTCTCCTGTCTTGAAGGGCCTCCTCATACATCCTGGAGCCCCTTTTACGCGGCATGGGGATTCCTCTCATGTTCCAGGGGCACTCTTTGCCAAATTAGGGTACTCCTGCCACGTCCTGTGGGCCTCCCTATGTCCTGGCAAAGCCTTACACGTCTTGAGGGGACTTTTAATTTTGGAAACCTCACCTTCCATACCTGCTAACACTCCCACCGTAACCCTTTGACTGTCACAGCCGGTCTGTCTAATTTCATCTGCACTGCCGCAAGTGTGTAACTCTTGAGTCCCCGGCGGGCTGTCCATTGCCACATCTCGAAAGATTGATCACCTGTCAGACCTCCCCTCCGGTCTGACACCTGATCCCCTCTCGCCGGTTCGGCGGTCAGAGGGTGCCACTTTTTGTGGCGTGGTGGCCGCCGGTATAGGACCGGGCTGCCTGCAGCTGCAGGTGTGGCATTGATCAGCACGGCGCTAAGCCATCGAGCCCAGAACGGAGCTGCAAATTTCGGGAACTGTTGCAGGTTGAAACGAAATGCTAATTTTGAAAGCCTGATTCCCGTGTTATTGATTCGATAAATACCGTAGCTGTGGGATAGGGCATGTTGGTCTGAGCGCGGCGCCGCGAGCTGACGCGTCTCGGCCGCTCGCCCAACCTTTTCCCTCTCCCTCTTTGTTGCCTCTGTATGCAAGGTGTGTGAAACTGCAAGGTGTGAGTGAAGTGAACAGAACAAGTGAACAGTGCACGAGCAAAAAAAAAAAAAAAAAAAGTGAACTATTGAACAAAGCCGGCGTACTTATACGCTACACGTGTGCGAAGTGACTGAACTCAGTGGACTTTTCTGCTGGTTATTCCTCTACTATTTTACAGAGCAGTGACTGGACGCCGGAAAAACTGAGTGAGTACAGAAGCGACAGCGCCTTTCTCCATAGTGACTTCCCTTCCATCAAGCATCAGCTACTGCCCGTCTGCTTTCCTGCACTGCGGCTGAGAAGGAAATTAACTCACTGACGACTTGTGCCGCTCGGAATTCCTGTGTCTTCAACAACAGTGATCGTCTACCTCATATCGTCTAGCTTCAGGTCTACCAGGTTTCCACTTCAGCTCTACCATACATACGGATCTGCTAACCATCGCCTTGGCCAAATACCGCACGTCCCCCATAATCAACGTGCACGCAGCCGACAGGGCTGCGACGTCGGCGCCCGCATCACTGTGACGTCATCAAAGCCTCGACCTTGGACGCCCCCGCCAGTCGACACCCCTCCCAAGCGAGAAACCAGACGAGGGGAGCGTCGCCGTCGCCGTGACAACGCCCACCAAGAACACACACCGGGGCAGGCGCGGCGCCAGGGTTGGCAGATCGCTTTCCTATCACTTCTACAAACCACTCGTTTATAGCTAGTGTTGCAAGTACGGTGTTTGTGTGCAGAGAGTGATATGGGTATTGTATTATGTTGGTGTACGAATGTTGTTGCGCATCTGCTCCCACTACTGACCACAAATCTCCCTTTCTTTGTAAATATATGTGACCCAGACTGTCCGTAATAGCCACTGACGTGGAGGGCATGTATTGTTAAATAAATAAATAAATAAATAAATAAATAAATAAATAAATAAATGTACATTCGACTCACCTAGCTTTCCACAGTATATGAACATAGTTCTTGGAACGCGTGCTGCATGTACGGCGGCATTGTAATATGTTGAAATAGTAATGATCTGTACGCCGTATCACTGCGACTACTCCAACAGATATTGTGTGAGTCTTCTCGCGACTCCAGTCTGTACATTTTCAAGGCTCACCACAATACATGTCGGAACAGGCGTGCCGGCCATTACTATTCCAACGTATCTGAATATACTCTTAGCTATGACATATAACTCAAATCAACGCTCAACAAATTCGTGCAATTTGAGGTCTAAATATCGACCAAAAACACCAATAGTACAAGCATCTTTGTAGTTCTGCATCGTACCGCTGTACCTTGTGGGTATAGGAAGATTACGCAGTGCGGCTGGCAGTTCCGGGGACATATATCAGCTCGCTTTGGCTGCGCTTCGGTACATGCAAATGTCACATCCTTAGTATTCGCCATTTATTTTCAACCTGTGAACGTGTTAGAAAAGTACAAGCACCTGGGCATGCACTAAGCCTGCCATGTAGTCAGGTCACCGATCCACTCGGAGGTAAATACTCGCACCCAGCAATGCTCTGGGCTGTATAATTTTACGTTCAGCGAATCTTGCAGAGTCTAAGAAGTATGCATGAGTGGAAAGACGTTCACCCATTTGCTTCCTCTGCACCAACCCATTTCCACCCGCCCACACCCGAAGTCCAACTCTACCATTTATTGGGGATGTAAGCACGCAAAGGGAATGCCGGGGATACCTCTTGTAACCAGGGGCATCAATACCGTCTGAGGGGGCAGGGGAAGTTCTCCGGCGCATCTTCTAGGCCCACAATGTGCTTTTCAATGGTGGGGACTCGACATTTTTTGGTTTAAGTGCAATTTGTTGGGCTCCGTCTTTATTTGTTGGGATCGCTATCCTGAGTATTAGTGGCACCGACACGTTTGGGGTGCGGGTGTGGGTGGTGGGGTTAGAACATTTTGAGGGTCTTTGGAGCGGTTGTTGAGACACTAGAATGATTTTCCATGTCTTGACTGTTTTCTTGTTTCCCCTGCTTCATTTTTTTAATGGTCCCGATCAGGGTCTTGGGGTCCCGGTGAGACCTGTCGTGTCCCTAATGCGATTTGCAGGGGACCGGGCACGACTTTTTGGTGACCACAGGCTCAGCGTGATTTTCAAGGGCCTGGACCCGACCTATTGGCGTCCCCCTCGTGATTTTCAAGAACCCCGACACGACATTTGTGGGCCCAATGTGATTTGCAGGAGCCCAAAAGAGGGCTTTTGGAGTGATTGTTGAGGCCCCAGAGTGATTTTTCATGTTCCGACTGTTTTCTCGTTTCCCCAGCTTCATTTTTTTTATGGTCCAAATCAGGGTTATGGGGCCCCAGGGAAACCTGCTGAGCTCCTATCGTGATTTTCAGGGGCCCTGGTCTGATTTTTGGTGTTCTCGTGATTTTCAGAACCAGACACCATTTTGTTTAGGCCCAGCGTGATTTGCAGGGGCCCGGCTCGTCTTTTTCGGGCTCCACCGACATTTTGGGGAACCCGGCGGTACGTTTTGGACACCCAACGTCATTTCCAGGGGCCGGGCCCGTACATTTTGAGGCCCCAGCGTAATTTTCGGGCGGCCCGGCATGAATCTTCCGTGGCCCGACGCGAGTATGGCCCTACCTAATGCGACTTAAATAAGATGAAGGACACAGAAACTCAGTGAACGGAAATAAGACCACGACACATCGTGTGGGGTAATGGGTGTCACCCCGCTAGAAAAAAAAACGAGGAAAGAGCGCAATGGCGTCGCCACGAAATTCTTCCAGGGGGGGGGAAGATTGAAAGGGGGCCTCCTGCTCCCCGAAAAGGGGCCTCCATTGTGTTAGGGCCTCCTATTGTTTTTAGGCCCTTAGTATGGTTCGGGAATGGGAAACTCAGGGCTGGAGGGCCTCCTTTGCGTCCTGGAGGGCCTCCTTTTCGTCTTGGAGGGCCTCCTTTTCGTCCTCGAGGGCATCATTTTCGTCCTGGGGCCTCATTTTCATCATGGGGACCTCCTTTTCGTCCTGGTGGCCTTTTCGTCCTGGGGCCTCTGTGTCAATATTTGTCACTCGCTTGATTTCTGGGGCCTCCTACCCTCTCCTAGGTGACTTCTTTTTACAAATTAGGGGCCTCCTCCTGGAGGCCCCTAATTTGTATAATCTCTTTTTCGTCTTGGGGGCCTTCTTTTCATCCTGGAGGGTCTCTTTTCGTCCTGGAGGGCCTCCTTTTCGTCCTGGAGGGCCTCCTTTCCATCCTGGGGGCCTCCTTTTCGTCCTGGGGGCCTCCTTTTAGTCCTGGAGGGCCTCCTTTTCGTCCTGGGGGCCTCATTTTCGTCCGGACGTACCTTCGTTTTGTCCTGGGGGCCTCTTTTTCCTCCTGAGGGCCTCCTTTTCGTCATGAGGGTTTCGTTTTCGTCCTGGGGGCCTCCTTTTCGTCATGGGGGCCTCCTTTTCGTCCCGAGGTACCTTCTTTTCGTCCTGAGGGCCTCCTTTTCGTTCTAAGGGCCTCCTTTTCGTCCTGGGGGTTTCGTTTCCGTCCTGAGGGCCTCCTTTTCTTCCTGTGGGCCTCCTCAAATTTCAGTGGGCGGCCCCCCCCCCATTCTCACGGCAAGGGGCAATTGCCCCCTGTGCCCCCCCCCCCCGGTGGCGACGCCCCTGAAAGAGCGACGGTGTCACCATACGGAATCAAAAATAAAGAACTGCGATAACCAATCACGCCGAAACTGGCACGGCTGGGTAATCAGTGGGCTCTGGCGATATTGCGCTCAAATAGTACTGAATACTCCATGCATCGGTGGCCCACCGTTGCCGGCGGTGCTTAATACATGCTTGGTAGATGCTTAATACATGGATGCAACACATAATTAATGAAAAACTAAACTGCACTAATCATCGTGGTACGTTGCTACATCCACTATTTTACCCCAATCCACCCTCAAGAAAAGTTCCCCAAGCGGTCGCGGCCTGCTCAGAACGACCTTGCAGAGACGGCAAGCATGTTTGCGGTTACCACTATCGTAGCAAACTTTCCCCTAACCGTCGCGTAATGTTTAAAGCGACCTAGCGGGCATGAGTAAGGATATCTTCGTTTATCATAATGCTGCATCAAGGCCGAAACAACGCTGGCGAGAATACAAATCTGAACTTCAAACATCAATTTCAAACCTAAAAATAAAAGTTACAACGCGAAAATAAATCGGAGCTTGTGACTTTAGCGCATAAAACTTAACCAGCTTTAATATGTTAACAGCTTCAATCGGTCATCCATGAAAGATTCATCCCAGGACAGTTCGGAAAAGTGATCCGGCCTCGTGATCGCTCACCTAAAAAGCCAGAGCTACTTTGCTTCGCATCTTTCTCTCGCATAGTAAGCATGTCTTACTCTTCTTTCCAGGATATCTGTTGTCGAATAGCTATTCAGTCAACTTTGCATTATGTGATATATCCCATTAATGCTAAACGAATGTTTCATGGTGATCAAATAAACTCCTTCATACTCGTTTTATGCAATAAATTTCACCCGTATTTTTAAGTGAGCCCTGATTGGAACCAAATTTGCTTTTAATCTTCGTGAAGGCTTCCCCCTACATATATTAAGAACCATATTAATCATGCATACTGAAGTTGTTCAGTTAATTCGCTCTCATCCATCTCATGAAGTGACGGTTGAAAATGCTCGTTGGGTATGCACTTGTAGTCGCCGATGGTTTGTTTGTTGAAATCGGCAAATTGATTAATCAATCTCAAGAAAGCTGACTTTGTTCCCAGACGGTCGTGTCAGCGTCAAAGACGACCCAGTCTAGATTTGTCAAATAGTTTCCAAGACGTCAATATTTCCCTCTTCTTCGGTAAAAGCACTTGGTGTGATGGTAGACAAAATTTTGACCTGGGAATCATACACATTCATGAAAATGAAGCGTTGGTATACCTGTATCTGTGATTTGCCTAAGTTCTTACAAAAGGTACCGATAATCTAAAACAGCAAGTTATTCGGAGCATGGTTTTCTGAATTTAATTTACATCATCAACGTTTTGAGGGAACCATAGCAAGGATGCTGTAGGAGAGGACGCTGAATGGATGCGTGTTAGTACATAAAGTATCTTTGCGTGCTGCCTCAGACCCAATCACGTGAAGGCAACTAAATATATCGATATTAGTATTGAAGCGGATGCAAGCTATAGGACAAAGTGATAAGAGTAGAGGAAAATAGAAGAGAAGAAGGCGGAGAGATGTGCATCATAGGCCTGGATGGATGGAGAATTCATCGGAGAGGGAGAAACGATAAGCATGCCAACATTACTGGTAAGCTTGAATAGTCTATTTTCTTTGTGCATATTTAGAAACAATGGCGATTGATCTGCTTGTTTCATACTTAGTATGAAGCTAAACAGGATTGTCACACCTCTAGACATCTCCAGAAATTGTCTCGACGAAATGCGTAATGTTGTATTGTTAGACAAAAGCGCCATGCCACGATAAAATGGTTATTCTCGACACCGTGTAAGCTCAGTATTCGGACCTTGCCAGGTATTCATTTGAACATAGATAAACGAGGATCCTTTGAATGTGAATACGTCATCCATAGGGTCCAAGAATGATCGACATACTGCTCGCCATTGCTAAACCATGCGGCGAACCACTGACTGTCGATGCCGTACCACCCTAGCTTCTCCACGAGTCTGCTTTCGACGCTGTCAAATGCTTTTGAGATGTTTGCAGTAACTAGTGACATCATCATGCCTTTGTGAACATTGTTAGTCGCATGTAATACATGGATCAAGAATACCGCCTTCGTCGATAGGTCAGTGCGGGAGTCATGCTGTTGGCGGCATATAATATGCGGACTAGACGCATATTGCATCGGTTGAGTATATACTACAATCGCACAAAGCCTAGCCATGACCAGCAATTACGATATTGGTCGATAATTGCACTGTTTAGCACCGTTCGCCGCCGTTGTCTATCGGAACTATTGCAGCGGTTTTCCAGTTTACAATGCTACTAGTAATAACAGGCGGTAGGCCCGACAACAGCAAGTCACCTTAAGTATGGTGATTAAAATTATGTCTGCATCGCACGCGTGTGACGATCTCATCCGCCCCAGCGTGGGCGACAACTACGGCAGCGTCGCAGGGCGCTAGGAAAGCGCTTCCGCTGCAGAATCGTTGCCGGCGTGGCGGAGCAAATTTGGCGCGCCACCAGCGTTGCGTTTTCTGAGTCATTCCCCAGACTGCTAGTCAATGGTGTCACCAGGGAATGTGCAGCCTCCATATTGCAGGTGGACAAAATGCAAATATTGCGCAAGTATCACAGTACATTGGACATTTGAAGCCAACCGTGAGATAATATACAAATAGGTTTAAACAATGTGTGCGTCCTCTCCATCCACCACTACTCCGCACATCATTTTCACTTGGGACGGCAGCCAATTGCCAGGCTATGGAAGGCTAACAATAGTGGCACAACGAGCGCGTATTCAATAGCATCATCCTGCCATCTAGCGATGAATATTGTTACCTATGCTTCAGCATCCTATCTCATGGCATTCATTCCTTATTCATTGCGATAATACCAAGACCGTGCTGCTACCTAGCGAGAGCAGGTTCAATTTATGGTTCTTGGACATCAGAACTGGGAGTAAATATTGTGCATATTTCCAGTAGTAGATCTTGTGAACACTTTCTACGAGTAGATCTTGTAAACATTATTCTGAACATTCCGGGCCAAGAGAAAATCTTCTGAACATTTAGTCTCGAGAGTAGATCTTGTGAACACTTCCTTCCTTCGAGTAGGTCTTCTGAACATTTCCAGTAGTAGATCTTCGGAACATTTCGAGCACGAGATCTTCTGAACAACTGAGGCCTATTTGTAGATCTTCTGAACATTCCGACCTGAGAGTAGATCTTGTGAATATATATTTTCTTAAAGTACATTTTGTGGGACACTTTCGTCTTCGAGTAGATCTTCTGAACAATACAGTTCCGATAGTAGATCTTGTGAACATTTCCATCCTCCTAGTAAATCTCCGAACACTTCCAGCTATCAGTATCAGCTTCTGGACATTTCCAGCTACCAGTAGATCTTCTTAACATCTGAGGCCTATTTGTAGATCTTCTGAACATTCTGAATTGGGAGTAGATCTTCTGAACATTCATAACCGAGAGTGGATCTTGTGAAAATAGATATTCTGAAAGTATATCTTGTAAAAATAGATCTTCTGAAAGTAGATTTGCTGAACGTAGATCTGAAAGTAGATCTTATGAGCTTCTCCCAAAAAAAATCTGCACCGGAGGGAATGATCAGTAACACCAAATGAAAAAAAACACACATGAAGTTTGAAAATAAAGCAGCTGAGGGCAAGCGTCTTTTCTACATCAACACATCTTTAACATCTAATCAATCCCAAACGTCATATACGTGATTGAAGCTCAAATCTCCTTGGCTACCCATCCCACTATTTGAAGTTGAATGGGACACCGAACTACATTGGCAGGAAGGTTTTGTTCATTTGGCACGTATGAACTGAGACAAACCTGGCTCACTATGTTTATTTTTGTTTTTCCAATTATGAGTCTCTTCCTGTGATTTTTCGAGTCGCATGTGAGGCAAGATACCTTATGTGAGGTGTCAGTGAATATCAGTCTGCCCGAACCAGGTACCTATCAGTCGCCACACCAGCTGCACAGATCTCCAGACCGCACAGATTGCAGTCTGGCAATTAGGTACCTGACTGCCTAGGCAGGGGTAGGTAGGTGCATACCTAGAGGAAGTTTGTGCAAAGTAATTTTTGGATTCTTGGACTTTGTTTTTTCCATGCAGTGCTTATGAGCATGGCTCAGATGATGTGACCACTCATTTACTCTACAGATGCTTGCTCTTCAGCATGCCGGCAAAATCACTTAACAAAATTGCATGGGACGAAATGTACGACCCTCAATATATCAGGAGGTGCTGAGTTTACATCAAAAGTAACATTAGGGATTATGCTATATTGCTCAACGTTTCGGCAAGGGGCCATCGTCAGGAGCACTTAGAGCCATTCTTCGTTGTATTATTAATTGCAATCAGTAATACAAGTAGCATAAGAAGGAAAGACAAAATGGTAAATTTGTGATTTAGCATGTTTTATGAACACTTGCAATGTATCATTCCAATGCAATGTTTGTGAAGGTGATTAAGATGGACTTTGTTTTCATGATGGGACCACCCATTATTTTGTGTTAATGCTTACTTTTCAGATTGCAGGCAAATTAACACCAAGAATCCAACTGAGTTATGTGACATGGCAGATAAAAAGCACCTTTTAGGACAAATTTATCATCTTTTTGTTCCAAGGCAGCTGATGTTAGGTTAAGCTAGGTTTTTTAGTTAAAACAAATATCAGAGAATAAATTGCTTAAACTTTTCCACTTTCATTCTTTGGATTATTTTTTTTCTGAAAATGGAGGTTAGTCTAGGTTAGGTTAGCCTATGTTGATAACTATGTTGTTTTTTAAGCATTTTGTTTATGCCATGTCACATAGCTCAAATGCACTTTATGACACTTTTTGGGTGTTGCTTTGCTTGCAACCTGAAAGGTAAGCATTTGCACATAAAATGAGTGGTTCAATCATCTTAGTAACCTTCATAAGCATTACATTAGATTGATTGATTGCAAAGTATTGCATTGCAAGGATTCACAAAACATCTCAAAGTACAAATTTACATTTGGTAAATTTGTCTTCTGGGATGCCTTTTAAATTTATATTTGGAATACCATGCTTATGAAGATGACAAAGGTGATGGGATCACCTATTTTTGGTATAAATGCTTACTTTTCAGGTTGTGAGCAAAATAATGCCAAAAAGGAGCTTGAAGTTAGGAAACAGCATAAAAAGAAATGTTAAAAAAGAATATAACTTAGCCTAACCTAGCCTAACTTACATTTGGGGATTAATTTTTTTTTAATGATCAGAAAAATGTCAGTAAATTTATGGTTTTTTGGGTAATCTATCAATTGTTGAATTTGTTTAAGTTAGGCATGTGATTATAAATGTGCTTCTCTCACCTGGTTCTCGCACCTGGTTGCTCCCAAAATTTGTAAGTTTCATGTCACACAGAGATGAGTTATGTGGCTGATTGAGAGGATCCCATATCAGCAAGTAAGCCCTAGATTAAAATAGAATAGTTATCAGAGAGGCAGGGTGGTATTATTGTCTTAAAGGGTATTTTTTCCTTCAGAGTTCCATGTTTATAAAGGTGACTAAAGATGACAGACCACTTATTTTGTGTACAAATGTGTTATTTTAAAAACATCTTTCTGTCTTTTTTTCTAAAAAAATTGCACTAAAAAACTAACTACTAACCTAATGTAAAAGAAAGACTTTAAGCAGCATATGAAGGCTCCATACTTGATGGGTGGCCATTTACTATAAGTGGCTCAATGGAAGGATTTAGGTGTTATTCTAAACACAAAATTTGAGGCATCAGAACAGACCAAGGTATCCAGGAAGAAGCCACTGATAATGCTTGGGACAATAAATAGGAATGTATCATACAGAAGTGAGGAAGTTATCAGGAAGCTTTACTGTGCATATATCAGGCCACATTTGGAATACTGCATCCAAGCCTGGTCTCCTAGTGCTACATGACCAACTCAGTTGACATGCCCCTAAATTCAAATTCAAATTTGGTCTATGATCTATGAAAAAAATGTTGTTTTCACTTAGATATAGAAGGCTGAGAGGAGATCTTATCAAGGTCTTTAAATTTGTCCATGGTCTGGTGAAGCGATATCTTGGGGTGTTTAAATTCAACAGAAATGATGCAATTAGAGATCAATCCAAATTAAAGTTAACCATAGCAGGACAAGGTTAAGACAGTCTTTCTTCACCAACAGGATAGTAGAACACTGGAACCAGCTGCCAGTAGCAGCACATTGAACATCTTTAAAAACAGCACAGACAATCATTATAGGAATAGAGGGCTTGCTTCTTGGTATTCCAGGGAGGGCTGATTGCCAGATTTGGTGGGCAACTGGTTGAGTGTACAGAGTGCAACCAAGAAGGGCCCTTGTGGCTCATAGTTGCACTAATATCTTATGTCTTTATGTCTTTATGTCTTTATGATTAACCACAGGTCTTGTTGGGCATTTTAACTTTTTGTTTTAAACATCCTTATGAATGAAGAACCATACTAGTGATAGGTGTGCCTGGCAATGAATTGAGTACCAGACTTCAGATATTTGGTGCTGAAGAGGTTAGTCTTAGTAGCCCATAATTGACAATGATTTGCCCAGAACTCAGGATATAACATTGGTTAGGTAATATCAGTCATTTTTATCTTAATATAGTACATTCATGATACTGGTGACCCATCCATCTTCCCCCAAAAGGATGAAAACATACTGTGCCTATACTATGGAGACCAGCAACTGAATGATAACAACACATATGATGTATACCTGGATGGGAAGCTCCCTTTAGGTACCTTTCATCTAGGTGACCACTGCAGCCACCTAGTGGAAGTGCAAAGCATCAACAAACAGGAGGTGGTCATGGGTCTCTATGCTCTGAATACAAACTGACTGAACGAAAAACTAGGTATAGAACACTTAAAACACAGCAGAATTAATCATTGGTACTGAAATATATGTTAGCAACACATGCAGGTTCTTGGAAGGAAAAGGCCTTGTTGAGATACAAATGTGCTCCCCAGATTAGTGTGCCAAGCAGTAATTTATATGCTATGCTAAGTGCATGGGTGTAACAGTGGCCAAAAGTTAGGAGGGTGGGGGTGCTGTGTGCTACCCCTTTTGCTTCTCCTGATAGCTGAGAAACGGTTGCACTGCACATCATGACTGGAGATCCCAGTTGGGTCGGGAAGTTCCGACCCCCTAGTTTGTTAACTGGTTATCAGTGTTAACTTGTCATTTCCCCCTACTCAATCTGAAAACATATGCTGATGATAAGGACCTGACCTCCCCCTGTTTTGGTGAGAGAGCATGATATAATATGACATGATAGACACTGCATGCCCACTGCAGTTGATGTGACCCTAAACCCCAAGTACATGACATACACATGCATGTCACGCTGAAATTTCACATATTGATGATCTATTTTAATTTGGTTCAATGTTTTTGGAGCTCCAATTGCCTTGAATTGCCTTGAAATAGTTCTAAGAAGTTGACTCAATTACCACGAACATTGCTAACTATGAAATATATCCTGCTCTCGTGTCGTCTGTCTCGCAGGGACGGCATGTTTTGAGTCGTGGGGGGGGGGGCGGAAAAGCGTCCATTGGATACTGCGGAACCATCGTCACCGCCTAGCTGACTCCGGCCCCCACAGTAATGCTAAGGCAATATGAAAGGTCTCATAGCTGGTGGCCGCTGCCCCCGCAGTTAACATGCTAGACTAGTCCCTTGGTCTCCCACCAACCATCTCGTACACGCAGCAACGTTCCTCAGTGACCGATGGCATGGGCACTGTATGACCGAAGCAGTCGATGCGCCCCTAAGCCCAAATGACCAATCAGCCAGTGACCGATGTCCTATCTCTGATGGCTCCGGATGCTCAGATCGCCCCGTGTTGGGCGTCCGATTTATTAAGTCCTCCACACCCATGTTCGCCCCTGATAATATCTATCACTAATTACATCCATGAAGTCTGCGAAACCTTCTATAATTATATTTTTGCTTGGTCGCTTTGCATTCGGAGCGTGGACACCCACGGCCGTCTACTGTCTGTGATGTTTTGCACTGCTGCAGCTCATGATAAAGACCTGATAAAGACATGAAGACGCCATGCAGAAATGGATCGCCTCTCACTTACCATGCAATATTAAATTTCACTGTATTTCCTATAGCACACTGCCATTCACATTTTGGTTCAGCAACCTGGATTCGGATTCGATTTGGTGCATCTTCATGCTGTCATGCTAGTGTGAGCAGCGTGGGAACATGGTCACGCCTGTGTCTAGATTCTGTCATAGAATAATTTGCAAATCTGTCGTCGTTGGAGCCAGTTGATGATGGCGGTGGGTTATGCTTGATGGAAACCCATGATGTTTTTTAATGCATTCATTCCCAGTGTAATCAGTGGGAACTCCTCTGCAATGTTGTCTTTTCGACCACACATTTTGAATACTGATGGAGACCACATGCGTGATGACAGCCTTGAAGCCCAACCTTCGGGACATATTTAAGGTGGGCTATTTGCACGACCCAACATCAGTAGGCTTGACGTGATTCAACATCAGGAAGTTATATCCGATCCAATATCCGTAGGTTTCTAGCGACCCAACATCCGTAGGTATTACTGAATCGTACATCGTACTTAGATATTCCATTTAATGTTATTTTCCCACAGCGAACCGCTTCCGTGTGGATGTTTTCACTCCACACTGTGATGATCATAGCATTGCTCTAAATTTTTGTCTTGCAATGTGGTGCAATTTGCCCACCTCCAACTAAAAGCTGACTTCAATTTTATATAAAGCTTAATAAGACAGCATCACAATCATTGTAGTTAGCACCAATTCCTGTCCGTGATATTGTAACACCAAATCATGTCTGTATACAATCCAGCATATTGGTATGAAAGCACACAAGCAGTAGAGGTTTAGGTTGCAACAATAATCTGGACGCTTTACTAACTGAGCTACCGCGACCCCACACATGTATGTGCATATACAAGTACATATGCACGTTAGGATGTATTCTCACGACAGCATAATGTCCGTTTCAGCACTAGGTGAGTTGTTGAAGCAGTTGGCGAAGACCAGTGTGGGAGCTACATTGCAGACTTGCTTAGCACAGCACAACAGCTGTGCGCTCGAGAATGGCAGCCGAGGAATCTCCTCCCGAGTTCTGCCTGAAATGGAACAACTATCAGGAGTCGCTGGCCACCGCCTTCTCCGGCTTCCTGGAGCGCGAGGACTTCCTGGACGTGTCGCTGGCGTGCGACGACGCCGTCATCGGCGCTCACAAGTGTATCCTGTCTGCCTGCAGTCCATTCTTCCAGGAGATATTGCTGGTGAGCCTGCCGTCAGCGCATCACGAGCCGTGCTGTCGCGTTGGTTTTGTTGACGCTTCGCAACTGCCATTATTACAAGAAGTTGGCTTGCTTGTCTTGCAGAATGTTTGTATCAATTACCCAGTTGTTTCAAAGTCTGCATTTACGGTCGAAAATAGTACCCAACGAAATCGTGTTTGCTTTCTGTTTTCGAATATATTTAAAATGTTTACGTCATTACCAGGTCGTGCAAGAGGAGGATCATATCAATATGCACTTGAAATGCATTTAGCCTATTTTATTGTTTTAGCACATCCACATCTTGCTTACTTCAATGTCACGCTTTCAAAAACAAGTTCATTTGTGTGGGTGCACTCGGCTGCATGCACTGTGCAACCCTTCTGCGGCCCTTTTCATGCAATGCCAATCCGCATCATATTGGATATTTAGAACATTGCAGATAATAGACGCCTGTGTTCACGAAGTTCCCCCATGGCGGATCTAATAATTATTTTCTGCGGTAGCAATTGGACAGGCGAGGTGAGAAACGTAGGTGGCAGTTTGTGACCGATTCCGTGCCGCGGTGCCGCAGAGGACCGATTCCCCATACCGCGGTGCCACAGAAGAGCCCTCTGTGACCTATTCCCCGTGGCACGGTGCCACAGAAGAGCCCTCTGTGACCGATTCCCTGTGTCACGGTGCCGCAGAAGAACCCGTGCAGCCACCCGACGGTGGTGCTGCCAGCCGGCGTCAAGGCGAGCCATGTGTCGCGCCTGGTCAGCTTTGTCTACCACGGCGAGGTCAGCGTGCCGCACCAGCAGCTGTCGGAGCTCATCAGAACGGCAGGTAGACGCCGTGCTGTTGCGTCGGACCCGGCGGCCGGTGCAGCGCCGGGTCGCGGCAGCGTGTTGGCACTTCTGTTGCTGACAGCTGGTGGAGTTGCTGCCACTGCCCAGCCTGGATGCTCGCCTAAGCCTCGTTCCCTTCCCCTCCCCACCTCACCCCCACTCCGTCCCCACTCCGCCCACAATTGTGAATGATGAAAGCCAATTGACACTGCCCTGTAGTGCATTGTTTTATCTTTTACTTTGTAACGTTTTAAGTCTTGAGCGCGTGTGCTCAGCCGTAGATCAGAGAGCCAATTATAACCAAGTAAAAATCACAAATTTGGATAGTCAACTGCTTCATTGGTCTGCATTCTCCCTGTGTTCCTCAACCCTCCCTTCATCTCCGCACGCACTAAGAAAGTTCTATGATTCCGTCCTTCCGAACGATCGGTTTAATCCCACTGACTACGATTATTGCCGATAACACAAATCATGATTAGTGGCTGTTGCTGCCTTGTTCCCTAGACTGTGCTTATCTTGCACTACCCCAGGAAGTACGAAATGAAATCTTACGGAATTCCGGCGGAACTTAGCTGTTTGCGATAACGAACGACTGTTCACGCTGGGAGAGTCGTAATATTGTAAGGTGTGCTAGTTTTGCTAGGGCGGCGGAGTGTGTTGGAAGGTACGCTAAAGCTATGCACTGGCTGCAGATCTGCTGAGGATACGCGGTTTGACATCTGAATCCGTCTATCCACTGGAGCTGACATCACAGCCGGTAAGTGTCAGCACTGAGCCGGTGCTTTGTGCCTGTGCTGAGCCAGTGTGCAGCATTCACACTGAATCGATGCTGCCCTCATTTGCATTGTATTCAGTGCTAACCACTGAACACAAATGCTAACAGCAGATGCACAGGCTATATGATGGATGACCATAGTGATTACTTTAAAGTATTGAAATTCGGGGATAGTGTTGGTGCCTATGTTTATTAGTGGATAGTCATGTTCTCTTTCTCAGTGTTCGTGTCCATGAATTTGCATAGTGTGTCAACATGCTTAAAATCGTCATTGTTCCATCTAAGTGAGCAACCTCGTACTTTGAAGCCTTGCAAACTATTTGATATCACAGCATTTCTCTTTCACTTCTCGTCTCTCCGCTATTACCTGCGCCAAGGAAACTACAAGGACAATACACTTGCTAATCCATGCTGAAGAAATGTTGGGGGAGTGCTGTTGGTCGCCAAATTTTCAGTAATGTCTGCTGAACCAAGCTGCGTTTGACCGTAATCAGTGCAATTTCCGGGTATCCGGCGGTGTTCGGGCATCTGGCAATGCCGGAGTCTTAAAGGTGCAAGGTATCTGGCAGGGTCCCAGACATTTAGTGCGGGCCGTAGCAGTGTCCACCTTCACTCCCCAGCTGGAGGTGCTGTCCCCGATGTCTCACCTACTATCCCTAGCTGTAGGAGCTGTCCCTGAGGTCTGGTCCGGGCCATATCAACGTTCACCCGCTCTCCCCAGCTGAAGATGCTGTCCCTTATGTCTGGAGGTGCTGTCCCGATGTCTGGTCTGGGCGGAGTTATGTTCACCTGCTCTCCCCAGCTGGAGGTGCTGTCCCCGATGTCTGGTCTGGGCGGAGTTACGTTCACCCGCTCTCCCCAGCTGGAGGTGCTGTCCCCGATGTCTCACCTACTCTCCCTAGCTGTAGGAGCTGCCCCCGATTTCTGGTCCGGGCCGTAGCAACGTCCACCCGCTCTCCCCAGCTGGAAGTGCAGGCGGTGATGACGGTGACCGAGCGGGGGCCGCCCGACATCAGCGCCCCGTCTGCGGCGCCCTGCAGTCGCCGGAAGCGGCGCCGCGACACGGCGTCGTCGCCGCCGCCACCCGAGCTGGTGGCGGCCGTGGCTGAGATGGGCGCTGCGCCGCCGCCGGCGCTGGCCAGGGCCGCCGCCGAGCCGGCCGCCCTCCTGCCGAGCGCCGCGCAGGGACAGCGGGTGGGTGCGCCGCCGCCCCGACAGCTGGCTGGTGTCAGTGCTCCCCTTCCGACTGTCGCTCGCATTGCTGGGCTGGGGGTGTCTGCTATCATTAGGAGTCCGTCACAATGCTTGTGTTGATTGGTGTTTGTTCTGGTGTTGCGCTCGCCTTTTGCGTGTTTGTGTATGGCCTGGTGTACTTTTCATCTGCGCACAAGCTCTATGCCATTTGGGCGATTCCCACTAAGAGTGTGTTGGTTCTGGTATGCTCCTACAAAATCTGTTTTGCAAAAATGAGGCTCGTGATATTGATGTTGGAGCTATATGGAATAGCACCCCGCGCGTGCACAATAATTTGATGTGGCATACCGACCGCATCTGCACAGCCTACTGAATGCGTGGCCTAGCCTGTGGTAACGTAGTTTGTCCTGCCATATTGTGGTGTGGCCTGAAGTAGTGTAACCTGGCCTATGAGGTTGGTGTGTGTCCTGAGGAAGTATGGTCTGGTATATGGTATTGTGACCTGTCCTGTGATAGTGTGGCCTGGCCTGCGGTATTGTGGTTTGTCTTGTGATGTGACCGGACCTGTGGTATTGTAGCTTGTCCTGGGGCAGGTTGGTCTAGCCCGAGCTATTGTGGCTTGTCCTGTGATAGTGTGATCTGGCCTGTGGTATTGTGGCTTGTCCTGTGGTATTGTACCTTCTCCTGTGGTAGTATGGCCTGACCTGTGATATTGTGACTTGCCCTTCGGTGTTGTGGCCTGGTGCTGTGGTAATGTGGCCCACTCTGTGGTATTGGGCCACCCTTTGGTATTGTAGCTTGCCTTGAGTTGGTGTGGTCTGGCCTGTGGCATTGCAGCCCGGCCTGTGATATTGTAGCTCAGCCTGTGGCATCGTACCTTGTCCTGAGTTAGTGTGGTCTGACCCGTGGTGATGTAGCTTGTCCTGAGTTAGCGTGGACTGACCTGTGGTGTTGTAGTCCGGCCTGCGGCAGCGTCACACCTGGCGCTGCGTGCTCCCTGTTGATGCCACGGCTGTGTCGCCAGCGTCACACTTGGCGCTGCGTGCTCCCTGCTGATGCCGCGGCTGTGTCGCCAGCGTCACACCTGGCGCTGCGTGCTCCCTGCTGATGCCGCGGCTGTGTCGCCAGCGTCACACCTGGCGCTGCGTGCTCCCTGCTGATGCCGCGGCTGTGTCGCCAGCGTCACACCTGGCGCTGCGTGCTCCCTGCTGATGCCGCGGCTGTGTCGCCAGCGTCACACCTGGCGCTGCGTGCTCCCTGCTGATGCCGCGGCTGTGTCGCCAGCGTCACACCTGGCGCTGCGTGCTCCCTGCTGATGCCGCGGCTGTGTCGCCAGCGTCACACCTGGCGCTGCGTGCTCCCTGTTGATGCCACGGCTGTGTCGCCAGCGTCACACCTGGCGCTGCGTGCTCCCTGCTGATGCCGCGGCTGTGTCGCCAGCCGGATGTGTCGGAGCTGCCGCCGTCGGCCGGCGTCGACTCCGAGCTGTCGGTGAAGCGCGAGCCGGGCACGGCCGAGCCGCCGCCGCACCCGCGCCACTCGCACCCGCACCCGCGCGAACCGGTGCCGCCAGAGCCGCACCCGCGCGAGCCGCACACGCGCCATCCGCACCTGCTGGAGCTGGGGGCGCGCGAGCCCCACCCGGGCGCGCCGCTGCAGCCAGGCGAGCCGCAGGCGTCGGAGCGGTGCCGCAGTCCGCAGATGGGCCAGCTGCAGGTGCTCGACGGACTCGACATGCTCGGTCAGTGCTGCGCCTGCCTGGTGGCAGCTGGACGTGATGCGATGGCTGGAGGGCTGGAGTGTGCTCGGCGTGATTTGGACGTGCTCATTGTGTGACGTGTTCGGTATGTGGTTGAGCGTGCTCTGTGTGTGTGGTGGGATGGTTGGATGGTTGGTTATTTGAGTTTAGGGACGCATCGACTGTGTTGGTCGTATAGCGCCCATATATTGGTGGGATATATTTAGTGTGTGGGGTGGGATGTGTTTGGCATGTGGGGTGAGGTGTGTTCATTGTGCAGTGGGATGTACTTAGTGTGTGGGTGGGATGTATTCAGTGTGTGGGTGGAATATTGTTCAGTGTGTGGGGTGAGATGTGTTCAGTGTTTGTGGTGGGATGCTTTCAGTGTGTGGGTTTGGATATGCTTAGTGTGTGGGATGGAATGTGTTTAGTTTGTGGGATTGGATGTGTTTAGAGTGTGGGATTGGATGTGCTGTGTTGTGGTAGGATATGATCAGTGTGTGTAGTGGGATGTGTTCAGTGTTGTGGTGGGATGTGTTCAGTGTGTGTAGTGGGATGTGCTAAGTGTGTGGGGTGAGATATGTTCAGTGTGTATAGTGGGATGAGATATGTTCAGTGTGTATAGTGGGATGTGTTCAGTGTGTGGGGTGAGATGTGCTCAGTGTGTGGGGAGGGATGTGTTCAGTGTGTGGGGAGGACTGTGTTCAATGTCTGGGGAGGGATGTGTTCGGTGTGTATGGTGGGATGTGTTCAGTGTGTGGGGTGAGATATGTTCAGTGTGTATGGTGGGATGTGTTCGGTGTGTAGGGTGGGATGTGCTCAGTGTGTGGGGTGAGATATGTTCAGTGTGTATGGTGGGATGTGTTCAGTGTGTGGGGTGAGATATGTTCAGTGTGTATGGTGGGTTGTGTTCGGTGTGTATGGTGGGATGTGCTCAGTGTGTGGGGTGAGATATGTTCAGTGTGTATGGTGGGATGTGTTCTGTGTGTAGGGTGGGATGTGCTCAATGTGTGGGGTGAGATATGTTCAGTGTGTATAGTGGGATGTGTTCGGTGTGTAGGGTGGGATGTGCTCAGTGTGTGGGGTGAGATATGTTCAGTGTGTATGGTGGGATGTGTTCGGTGTATATGGTGGGATGTGCTCAGTGTACAGTTGGATCTCATCGTTGTGGTTAACACGCGCTCTGAAGGCCGTCTGGCGGTCGGTCAGGGCCGCGGTAGCTCAAGTGGTAGAGTGTCGGACTCTTGATCGCAAGATCGTGGGTTCGAATCTCACAACCGACGGCGTTTACCGAGCGCACCCGCGACCAATCGGCGTGAGAGGTCGGCGACGCTATATAACCTAGCGGTTGAACGCGTCGTAAAAGAAGCCAAGGTTCTTCGGGTGGTCGGTCGGTGAATGCATCCGCGCATTTCCTATATTTGGCAACGAATTTCAAAACTTAATCTTGTATAGGATGTGCTTATCAAGCTGTAAAAAGGTCCGATGTCGCCCGGTGTATATTTCATTATAGCCCCCCTCCCGTTTATGACATGTGGAAAAACAGGAGGGGCGGGCGAATTCCGCCCCCTCCCGTTCCCGTGTTAAATCTGCTATGTAGATGCTAAGGGCGTCCGTAGCTCAGCGGTTAAGCTGAGCGTCTGGCAAGCTAGAGGTACGGGGTTCGATTCCCCGGGATCCCCGCCCTTCCTGCCAAGGTGAGAGGCAGGCGACGCCTATAGTCTCAGCTGCTTAGTGCGTCGTAAAGCAACAATCCAATCCCATCCTCTGTAGATGCTAATTCGGGTCCGAACTTGTTCTCGGTTTGGGCCCAGGTGGGTTTGGCGTTGTGTTGAACATGTGTACTGTGGTCGTGAACATGCTCGGCCTAGATCCAGACGTATCTGGTATGTTTCCGGTCGTGAACATGCTCGGTATATATCTGGACGTATGTGGCGAAGTACAGGTCGTGAACATGTTCGGTGTAGGTCTGGATGTATCTTACACGGTTCGGGTCGGGATTTTTGGAATCTGAGCTCGCTCGTTATATATGTGTATACTACTAGCGAGTTCCCCCGTCTATCAATGCGATTTCGATGCCGTTTTTTGGTGGCTCGGCGACCACCAATAGATCTGAGCTGCTGATGGGCCGGTAGCACTGGGAACGCACAGTTGTATAACGTTGTGTGACAGTGTAACGCTGGTGCATTTTTTGGTCGCGCTGTTGGCTGTCCAGTATCACATCAATACCAATGCTAGTGGCTCTGCAGATTGACACACTGTTGCTGCTTTTTCAGATCCGACACAGCTGTTGGGTTTCGATGGTTCCGGTGAGTGCCCCCGAGTTATGTGGGGCGCATGGGTTGCAGATGTATTATCTTGGATTACGCTGGTGTCGACTCTGAGTACACCGGTACACTTAATGTTGGTGGATTAAATTTGTTAAGCTTCCATTCTGACGGTTATGTCGAGTCGGGCCGCTCACATCACATTTTTTTTCGTATATCGGCGGCGGTAAGCTCACTTTGACTCTCATCTTCTCTCGTTCTTAGCACGGCACGGTCTCCGACTGCTTTGATGCAGAGTAGGTGGCGTAATTTTGCGCCGCCTGATGTGCCAGTATCATGGTGAGGCACAGCCTTGCCTTGCCTTCAACAGTTACCCGTACTGTCGTGACCCCTGGACTGTTGTCCCTGACATATCGCAGGCACCGTTCCTGCCCCTCCGATATCTTTTCTCACAAACGGGCGCGCGTCCCCGGTTGTGTGACCTCTGATGTGCCTGCCCGTGGCTCGTTCCTTCTCTTCGGATTTTCCTGCCCACAGCCGGTGGCCTGTCTCTGATATTCTGACCTCTGATGCCAATTCCCCTGACTTTTCATGTCCCGTTCCTCTGGCATCTGCTGTCCTGTTCCCCTCATCTTTGATATTCCGTTCCCCTGACCTCCGTCCGTTCCTCTGACCTCTGATGTGCCTGCCCGCAGCCGGCGGTCCGTCGACCCACCGGCCGTGCCCGGTCTGCAACCGGATCATGCGCAAGCGCGACATCTCGCGCCACATGCAGCGCGTGCACTCTGAACGCAAACACTCCTGCGACCACTGTCCGTTGAGCTACGGCTACCGGCTGGACTTGCGGCGCCACCTCCTGGAGAAGCACGCGGCGCTGGCGGGCCGCGACAGCCCGCTGTCGGCCGGCTCTGCCCACCAGCCAGACTGTTCAGACTCGGAGGACGGCTCGGACGAGTGATGGTCGGCGGCAGGGTGGGCTGCAGAGTGACGCTGCGCTGGGCGGGCCCGATTGTGACGCGCCGAATGATGATGGTGGTGGTGGCGGCGTTGGGTACCGAGGGGAGCTCTGGACCGAGAGGTCGGCGGCAGGAGCGATATCGACGATATCGACGTGTCGTCTTACGGGGAGAGCTGGCTGACGTCTGTGGCCGACGTCTGGCCATTGACGACTGGGTGGCTGGCTCAGGTCTGTGGCGACGTCTGGCCCTGATGACTGGTTCGCGTTTGCGGAGAACGTCTGATGAAAGTTCCCCGGTGCCGACAGCGAGGCCTGCCCATCCGTGACTGCCCCATGCTGCAAAATTTGGCTGCCGTTGAGCCGATCGACTGCAGTATCGTATGCCGGCTGTTTGGTGTTTGCGCTTTTGTACACGATCCGATCGCTTGATGTATTGAATGGTTGCATCCGGACGAACGGCTTCGTGGTGTTATTTCCGTTGTGCATATTTCTCCGCCGGACATGTTTATTTATTGTGTCGTAATGTGTGGAGGCTTCCACAAGTACCATTACCGTTACCAGTAGACGCAAAGGGACAGACGTGGGATTTTTGGGCTCATGTGGAAAGTGCTCATTTCAGCCTGCGTGTTGCGCAGAGGTGAATAAAGGCAGGTCGGACTCGGAGCGCTCACCGCCACATGCGCGAACACTCGCATAGTATCTGTGCTTCGAGCGTCAGAAGCTCTGACGCTCGAACAGCTGTGCTCTAATCAGTTGTGGGACAAGTGTGCTGTCATGGACTATTATCTGGTTGGATGCCATGGAGGGATCCCGTTGGAACAGAAGTGCGTTCCCACCCACTGTCACCTACAAATACATATCTTCGCGTATCTGTTTCGGGGCGTCTGGTGTTTGTGGATATTGGCTTCGTGATGCATCGAGTGTCCAGTCATACAGCATCGCCAATCTCCTACGCCGATTGGTCGCGGGCGAAAATTGGCTACAAGTGGGACCCACCCACAACCTCTTGGCTGGGAGACGAGCAACTTTTTCTTCCTTTTTTTAAAGAACCTTAGTCCGGGTTCTTGCAGTGATTGGTTTATGGACCAGAGACCCACTGCTAAGGTGAGATTGTCGCGCAAACCCTAGGCAAGGGACGACTGAGCTGCCCGGGCGGCTTAACTCGCCCGTAGACTATTGGTCCCCCGACACGCTTCTGACGACTGAGAAATGACGGCAAGTGATCTATGCTGAACATGATACGAATATCGCTGCGACAAACTGGCGATACTTCAGAGAAGTTGCTGCACAGTGTCTGGTGTCAGACCAACAGCCAGAAAATACATCAACAAATGCGCAATCTTGACGTATAAACGCAACGAGATTCTCGGATTACTCAACAGGGAGAAGGTCGTTGCCGCCGGCGAGAATCCCGGCTCTGATCCGTCACGGGGTTCCGCGCTCAGCTCCGGGGAATGGTGTTGTCTTCATCACTGGAGGGGATCTAGTGTTCTGCAGGCGGGGAAAAGGCGGCTTCATTGACTCAGGGAGAGAGTGGTTTATGGTTGCCGAGAGGATAGGAAGAGAATTCGAGGTTTCTCGGAAGAGTAGGTGGTGAGTAAGTACCACACCAGATTTATTTATTCGAAGGGAGAACAAAAGGACGAGTGTTACTCAGAGGGCAGACAGTGACTTGGTGTTGCTTGAAGTCAAGACAGACAGACGGCTTCGGCACCCACCAGAGGAGTGAGTAATATGTCTGACGACAGCCTGAGGCGAGGGGCGGTAGGCAGGCGGTCGCAGTGTCACTCGGCGCACGGCGGGCCGCTGCTGACTGGCTCGCAGCGCCGCTGGGGCTCCGGCTCGTGCTGGCAGCTCCCGTCCAGGAACGGACAGCGCGGCTGGCAGCGGAACCGGCGGCGGCCGCCTCGCGTCACGTCTGCCGCAGAGCCTCCGAGCGCGGCCGCCGACGTCGCGCCGTACGACTGTCTGTTCCAACATGGTCCGACCCGTCACACACAGGTCAACGGACACGGTAGGCCGAGGTTCAGGGGCATAGCGATGGATGGATGGATTGTGGTTATTCGACGCATTCAGCAGCTGAAACCATGTGGCGTCGCCTGCCTCACATCCTGGCAGGAAGGGTGGTGGTGGTGGTGGTGGTGAATTTGTGCTTTAGGACACATGCAATGCATAGAGTATTTTGTACTCACGGCTGGCATCGCAAGGAATCGAGCCCCGTACCCCTGGCGCGCCAGACGCTCAGTTTAACCACTGCACTACCCACGCCCTTGGAGCGTATCGACTGCGTCGGTCACGCAGCGGGCACGAGAGGTTGGCTCACGCCAGTTCTACACGCGATAATTGGACTGTACTCAGGCCGGGGCAGAATGGGTGTGCAATCCTTGCGGTTTTGGCCACGCGACATGTACATGTTGGGTTCAAGCGTTAAGCTCATGATCGCGCTCGTTGCACTATGCTCATCCAGGCTGATCATCAGTAGTGACAGGGTGATTGCCGTCTCCAATGACTGTAGTCCTCCATGGATTACTTGGCGTTTGGCATTTCACTATTGGATGTCAATATCCTATTTCGTCAACTACATGCACTGAATCGTGGTTGAAATATTCCTTGAACCCTGTCTCAAGGAATTACAGGAAATTTGAAATTAGTGTGCAGAGCATCTGATGCAATGCTGTACGCCGAGACTAAAAATGAGCATTTAAAGCGACTTATTTTGTTCACTATCCTAGGGCAGAGGTAAGAGGGGTAGATTATTTCACATTCATTGCCCTTGAGAAGCGTTGGCTTCTCAGAGGCAATGATTAGAAGTGTAGAATGACTGCCAGGGAAACAGACAAGGCATCTTGAAAAAGTTTGCATTGACACGATAAATACATTAACCGGGAACACGTTGATAGCTTCAATAAATCGTGTGACAAAACTTACGACGCAAATACTAATATACACATATACCCAAATACCAAGCCCAAACCATTATCCACGCAGTGGTAGCATAGAGCTAGTCACTAAACGACAGTGTGCACTGTACCCCCTCCACACACACACCGGGTGACTTCCTCGTTAGTTAGTTATCTGGGCTTTAGGGCGCCTAGACTACCGAAGTCTTTTTGTGCTCTTCAAGGCGTCCCTACGTTTCTGCTCACCTGGCGATGGTTTGGAGCCGCTCAGCGTCGGTCGGCGGGTCGGCGCCGTCCAGGAACACGGCCGGCTCGCTGTCGCAGTGCAGCGGTCGCACGTCGCAGGGCCGCCGCTTGCGGTAGTTGCCACGCAGGTTCTCGCCCTCGGACTCGTGCTGGTGCCGGTTGTCGTGCTCGGTGAACGGGAACTGCAGCTCGGACGACTTGAGGCTCTCGAACCGGCGAAACTGGCGGGGCGGCGGCGGGGGGCTGCGCGCCGGCCGCACGCCGCCGTCGGCCAGCGCGACGGCCGTGGTCTCGTAGTGACAGCAGGTCGGCGTGTGGTAGAAGCGGTCCCCAAACCAGCAGCCGTCGCGCGCCTCGCAAGGCCGACACGCGAAGTTCCTCGGCATCGCGGCACGCCCTGTGCTGAACTTGACGAGCGACGGCTGGCGAATGCGTTCTTAGTGCACTGGCTACGTTACCATCGTTCTCCCAACAGCCTTTGTATTGATTGCACTGCCTGATTGCAGCACTAAACCACAGTCATAACCACGCTATTGCAGGCCACCCTGTTATCGTGGTCAGCTATAGCCAAGAGACCTCGCCGCACCCATGCACCAAAGGTCTATCTAGTCGCTGTTCTCTGTAACTCAATGTTTTGAACAGCTCCAGCATTTTTAAACATGTGACAATAGTTTATAAGCACTTCTGTGCCCAGAGAAAAACAAAATCCACAAAAACTGGTGCGCATGTTGCTTTATAGAGTTCTTGGTGTTGCGGCTTGTGCATTGTACAGGTACACTACAGACTACTTTCTAGACAAAAACAAAGCAATAATCAAACGTTGACTTGGATTCAGAACACAAGAACAAGAATACATGTAAGCGAACACAGGCCAATCTCACATTGTTTGACGCAGCCCTGCACAAGACACGGTATCAGCTGATCTCTTCATTCTGGGGTGGATCACTGAAGCGCGAATATCATTCCATACAAGCTAGCAACTGCTGTTTTTCAACAGACGCTCTTGTGAAGTCATGTTAGTCAACAAACTCTTCTCCAAAAGGCTGAAAAAAGCAACATAGTCCTCGATGTCTGGCATCAAAAACGTTATACTCTCCACGAGATTATCATCCCCTTTTCTCCAAGCAAAATGAATGGTGTTGTTGGACAATGATCGCAGACCTATTGCTGTTCGAACTCAATGCAGAATATAAAGACAACTTATAACGTTGAAATCAGAAATATATCATCCTCCAAATTTGATATCCACAAAATATCCCCCCCAAATCCAGGGCTCCAAATCACAATTCCAACCCTGTATCTCACTCGCTGTCGGCGTCCCAGCGCCTGAGGTCCTGCACGGCGGACAGAGCGCCGGCGCGTTACGCCGTCTGTAGCCACTCGACGGCAGACTCGGCCGGGCTCTGCACAGCGCCGGCCTCGCCGTCGTCGGCCGCCGCGTCAACCTCCAGCACCTCCAGCGCCCGCTTCAGATGCGCCCGTCGGATGTGCGTGCGCATGTTGCCCTGCTGCGCGAAGCGGTGCTCGCAGAACGGACAGCCGTAGGGCCGCTCGTCGTCGTGTGTGCGCAGGTGCAACACCAGCGAGTTCTTCTGCGAAAAGCCGCGGCCGCACTGGGCGCACTTGAACGGCCGTTCGCCGGTGTGCTTGCGCACGTGCCGTGTCAGCAGCGACGGCTTGGAGAACGTCATGCCGCACCGGTCGCACGCGTGCTCGCCGCCGGCCGACCGCTGCGCGCCGCCAGACTTGGCCGGCTGGTGTGTGCGCATGTGCCGGTCCAGCTGCTTCTGCAGCCGGAACGAGCTGGCGCACCGCTGGCACGCGAACTGCCCCTCGGCTGCGACGGCGGCGCGCACGGCCGCCTGCAGCTGCAGCGCCTCCTGTCGGCTGGGCCGGTCGGGTGGTGGCGGCTCGCCGCCGGCGTCGACCGCCGACTGCGCCGGCCGCAGCGCCTCCAGCCCGACGATGCGGCCCTCCGCGTCGATCTGCAGCTGCACACGCAGCTCCTGGTCGGCGGCTGCCTCCTGCGGCCCGGTCAGCACCAGCTGCAGCTGCTGCGCCAGCGCCGGCTCCAGGTGCAGCACTGAGCCGTCGGCGGCCGGCGCAGGCGCGGCCCCCGCCGCTGCGCCACCACCGCCGCCGCCGGTCAGCTGGCTCAGCATGCCCTGCCGACGACACGACCGGCTCAGAGCGGAGAGCGATCAACACGCGGGCGGCACCGGCCACAGAGGAGCCGAGGAAATGATGGCGGCGCATGTCAGCAGCCCAGCGACAAACAAAGGCGCCGGCAATCACGAGATCAGCTCCCCAGACTTCATTTCAACCAGGCTGTCAATCGAAAATCACTTCTCAAAAGGTAGCGCAAAACTGGAAAATTGGAGAGAAATATCGTGAAGAATACGAGCGAGTGTTTCATAAGTTTGTTGCTCCATCTGAAAGTGATCCCGTTAATTCACTAAATACGATCACCTGTAGAGCAAGATGTACGAATCGCTACCGTGTGGATTAACATGAAAAATAACATTTTTGAGCTTTGAAGTACGGAATAAACTTAAGACAGTGGTGGAAAGTATCTCTGAATTTTTTTTCAGATTGGACGATTTTCCTTTTGGGTGTCAGCTCGTACCGAAACGCAGAATATTTTGGCGGCTAATCGAGAGAGAAACTGACTCCAAATAAACATATTGGCACGAGATTAACGAAAACAACCTTTCCCTTTCCCCAACCGCCCATCTTCCCTCATTTGAATCACCCGATTGTGGCACATACGGCCAGATACGTTCGTTGTCACACACTCGTGACATTTGGACTAAGGAGCACTTTGGCTGCACTGGTGACACATCTATCTTCATTCATTTAATTTTCCTCCCACCCCGGCATTTCCTGGCCACTTTCTGTTCACCCCACTTCCACTACGCATAATTCCACAGGAGTCGGCGTCAGCCAGTTCACTCACCTGCAGCTGCAGCTGCAGCGATGGCTCCATCTGGTGAGACTCGATCTCCAGCACTGACGTTGCCGGCTGCACTTCCTCACTGGGCTCCAGAACCACCACTTGCTGCTGCTGGTCCTGATCCGGCTGTTCCTGAATCTGCTGCTGCTGCTGCTGTTGGTCTTGCAGAGGTTCTTGCGGCAATTGCTCCAAGTGTTGCACTTGTTGCTCTGATTGTTCTAGATGTTGCAATTGTTGTTGTTGTTGTTGCTGCTGCTGCTGCTTGCGCTGCTGTCGTTGGGATTGCCGTTGCTGCTGCTGTTGAGGTTTTTGTTGGGGCTGCTGTTGCTGTGACTCCTGGCGCTGCTGTCGCGGCTCGCGTGCAGAGCGCGACGGCCGCTCGTGGACGGCCTGGTGGATGCGCCGGTGGCCGGACGTGCGGAAAGAGCGGCCGCACGTCTCGCACGGGTAGGGCCGGGCGCCCGTGTGCAGCCGGGAGTGCACCTTCAACGAGCACCGGGTGGCGAACCGGAACCCGCACACCAGACACTCGAAGTTGCGCTCGCCGGTGTGCGTCTTCAGGTGGCTCAGCATGGTGGACTTCACGGTGAAGCTGAAACGTGTGCACGGTCACACGGAGAATCCTCATACTTTGGGATGCCGAAACACGAGCTTGGTCATAGCTGTGCTGACAGAACCACAGGCTGGCAGGCACTGATGAGAAGGCGACAACAAACATCGGAAGGCATGCTGGTAAGCACGCCTGGTAAAAGTAAAGCGCACCATGCATAACGCATCAGCAAATTATGATTATTGGGGCTTTAGGGTGCGGCAACCCATGTGGATTATATTGCAACGCATCAGCAAAGCGAATTCCTCAGCAACACCGGTGGTGATAGAATTGGCTTGGCTTGAAAATTGGCTTGAGAACTGGCTACGAACAAGCGGCTCCGTGGTACACGGTACTGGGCAGTAATCATTGTCGAACATCATCGGCACTCTGGCGCTCAATAATCAGTAGACAAGCGTGACGTCCCCGGTCCAGCAGCAACAAAACAGCGCCAGACTGACCGCCTGCCGCAGATCTCGCAGGCGAAAGGCTTCTCGCCGGTGTGAATGCGCATGTGTCGCACCAGGTCGGATGGCTTGCGGAACGACTTGGTGCATATCTCGCAACCGTGCTTGGGCCCGTCAGAGCCTTCGTCCGATTCGCAGCGCTGACGAAAACACACCAAAGGCAGTCAGAGATCAGCGCGGCTGCAGGGAGGCTCGGCTCCAGTCGCCGTAGGTGGGCACAGCCGGGTCAGACATACACCACGAGCAGTCACATAACACACACACACACACCAATGATGTAACGAAAACAACACCAACCAACGAACAATGCAAGGCGACAACTTCGTCTAATACTTCGCGAGACCCAACAAGCAGAGGGGCAACATATGGATGTGATATGAACAATAAGCTCCGCTGACACTGAACTAATCTAAAGCAGTTTGACTAAGCACAACAGGGTCCCATCCACAAAAACCCTAAAAGAGACTAAGTCGTCTTTACTTCCGCTGCGCTGCATTGGGTGGTACGATGGACCCACACCAATATCATACGGTCACACATGCACACGTTTGTGCCATCGCATCACTGCATGGGATTGCTCCAGACAAATCGCGCTGCGCTTCGTACCTTATGCAACATACATTCAGTCTTTTTGAGGAGCAGGACTCTGGTCCAACACAAAACAATCATATTGGAAAGATAGATGGCACAGTGGCTGAACAGACTTGACCCCGTTCAGACAACTGGTCAGTCAGCAATGGCTAACCAGAAATGACCCCGCTCAGACAGGAGCTTTCATATTTGTGTATTGGGTGATACACGACGCATCTCATGCACATTCACTGCTAATGGCGCCGCCCACACTGTTTAGCAGGTGGACCGCGGGATTTGAAAGTGTTCCGGGAGGTGCGAGTGTTCAGCCCGGGAACCTAAGAACCCAGAGCTCAACAGCTCAACAACTTCACCGCTCTGCCATCCCCGCCCCACTCAGACAAGAGCCCAGTCGGAAATGGCTGACTAGACCTGACCCCACTTAGACAAGGGGCAATTCAGCAATGACCAACCAGATCTGGCCTGCGCAGACAGGAGAGAAGTCAGCAATGACAAACCAGACCTGACCCCGCCCAGACAAGAGACAAGTCAGCAATGACTAACCAGACCTGACCCCACTCAGATAAGGGTCCAGTCGGCAATGGCTGACCAGACCTGAACCTGCTCAGACAAGAGACAAGTCAGCAATGGCTGACCAGACCTGACCCCACTCAGATAAGGGTCCAGTCGGCAATGGCTGACCAGACCTGAACCTGCTCAGACAAGAGACAAGTCAGCAATGGCTGACCAGACCTGACCCTGCTCAGACAAGACAAGTCAGCAATGGCTGACCAGACCTGACCCTTCCCCCCCAGTCAAGAGGCAAGTCAGCAATGACTAACCAGACCTGAACCCACTCAGACAAGAGACAAGTCAGCAATGACTGACCAGACTTGACCCCGCCCAGATAAGGGGCCAGTCGGCAATGGCTGACCAGACCTGACCCAAGTTAGACAAGCGGCAAATCCGCAGTGGCTGACCAGACCTGACCCAGCTCAGACAAGAAGAAAGTTGACAGTTGTTGACCGCACCTGGCCGCACTAAGACACGCCCAGTGCGCCAAGTGATTGACACACCAGTCTGTCGATGGCTTCACTCACCACGGTGGGCAGGTTTTGTATTTTTTCGACGGCCGACTGGATGAGACAGCGCTCGGAGTGGGACCGACCGGGGGTGATGGGCTGCTCGGCCAGCTGTGCGGTCAGCTTGTCGCCCAGCAGGATCACCGGCTGCGGCATCGCAACACAGACACCGCGGACATCACATACAGGGTCAAATCACACCGCATAGCACAGCGACGACCGGCGGAAATCAGGGCCGAGGGAAGCAACTATCGTGATCACAGCGCCCTCCACGTACACCGGTGTCCCCTGATCGGGCAACAGACGCAGAGATGAGCTCACGTGGAGCGATACAGCCGCGCGAATCGCCCAGCTGAACGGAGCATCAATTGCAATTGCCATGCATAATCACCCCGACAGGAATTCGCCATTCACCCTTTGCGCACGTCAAGCGTTCCACCCCAAAGCGCAGTCTCACCTTGGCCTTCTTCTTGCTCCTGGCGTGCTCACGCAGCACGTGCGTCTTCAGCGCGGCGGCCGACGTGAAGATGGCCACGCACCGCTGGCAATAGTGTGTGCCGGCAGCGCCGTCGGCGGCCGGCGGCCGCAGCAGGGGCACCTCGACCGTCGACGCCGCCGCCTCAATCGTCGGCGGCGCACCAGCCGCCGGCGCAGACGCCGTGTGATGCGCCGGCGCCGACGCTGGCTGCGGGGTGGGCGCTGAGGCGGCCGGCGTCGGCGCCGGCAGCTGGTGGGTGGCGCGGTGCGCGGACAGCTGCTCGTCGGTGGCGAACACGGCCATGCACTGGTGGCACAGGTGCGCCGTGGCTCGAGCCGGCGTGGCCAGCGGCGCGCCGGCGCTCGTCGAAACGGCAGGCGACGTCTCCACTGTGTGGCTCGCCTCGTGCGTCTGGCCGACACAGACGTGCTCATGTCAGGTAGTGGTCAAAAGGGAGGAGCGGCTGGGAAGGAAGCTCAGGAGACACACACACAGCTCATTACGAATCAAGTCATGTCTCGGGCTTGGCCGTCACAAATCAGGTTCAAGCTTGCGCTGTGTCATCAGAGATCACACGTGTGATCTCCAACTATTCTCCGTCTACACCCACCACTCCAGCGGACGTGTGGGAGGCGCTACGCTCGCGGCAAGCGGCACTTACCACCAGCGCCAGCTGAGAGTGGAACACCTTCTTGCAGAGTCCGCACCGGTGTATCAGTGGCTGTGATAGCGACGGGTCCTGCAGCAAACAGCATGTATGCTTTTAGTCATACAGTCTAAATGTGAATGCATACAAAACCTTTGTCATGCTTCTCGGAACTGAATATCATCTTTCTGACGAACCATGTTTTAGTATTAGAGTCTGTGGTACCCAGATGAGGACGAAAAAATACCAAAACCCTGGGCGTCTTTATCGACCCGGTCATGAGGTACGACCAACGGGTTCATCGTTCTCCTGTACTCTAATTGCGTAATATTGCCCTAAATAATTCGCTCACACTTGGTGTACAATATCGTCTTTGTTTTCGTCCGGATGCACGCCTTCCCTGTGATTTAGGATTGTCTGCCCGCGTCGGAAGGCACGAACATACTCTTCTGCGACATTGCAGACTCAGCAGAGTTGTTCACACATTTAAACGTCTCATCCATGCCGCTGCTAAAACATTACGTCACAGCGGGCAGTGTATCCGCGACCTCTTGGCAACAATGGCACGATTTTCGGTATCCTCGGTCTCGGCCTGTATCCTCGGTATCGGCCCAACACCCATATCCTCAGCATTGGCCCCACCTCCAACCACAGTTTTCGGCCCACACGCGGGATCAGTCTCGGCCCACCTTCATCCCCAGCCTCGACCCCACATACGGCCTAAGTCTAGCCCACACTCCTGTCCCTAGTCCCGGCCACACCTGCACCCTCAGTACCGGCCCCACCTGGAGCAGCACGTTGTCGGAGTCCATCTCCAGTATCATCCGTCCGTCCTGCTCGTTGCGCAGGCGCAGCGCCTCATCGTCCTCCGAGTCAGGCTCCGGCTCCACGGCCACGGCGGCTGCCCGGTCCACGGCGGCGCGGCAGCCGCGCTCCTCACCGCCACCGCCATCTGTTGCAAACACAACAAAACACCGGTAACCAAACGTACTACTTAAAAATCAACGAATTATCAACGAATTCCAGTTCAACGGCATAATTCTGACCGGGAGTTTAACTTGCGAGCAATACACCGACACGGTATCCCCGGTAGCTCGTCAGCCGCTTTATCAGGCCAGCTGCCAGCTGACTCTCTCATTCGGGGGCTAAATGCAAGCGCGCGAAGCGACTCGAACCCTGTCTTGCCAGGACAGGGGAGACCAGTGCAGGCCGGCGCTCTAACCAGCTGAGCTGCCGAGGGGTCATGAGGTAACGAGTAGTTCGAGGAGTTCGCCGTGATCCTCACTACTTCAGTCTATTTATACCATCCATTTTCAACCATGTGAATTCCAGGGGATGTTTGGGATTTCATGAGGAATGAGGGAGCCCATAAGAAAAGGTACCACCAGACGTCAAACGTCCTGGTCTAGAAGGTCGCGCCGTCTACACCGCAATTCCAAGCCCAAAGCTACAACATAGGTGCCTTGCAAGGATGATATTCTCCAGATGGCAGTGCCTGACCGAATAAAAACATGATCAAAACTGCACCTGAATCAGCATTGCACGGCGGTACATCTAAATTACATAACGCCTGCCACACACGAGTATTCACTGCAGTCTGTATTTAAATTTGCGTATTGGCACACAGTAGTTACACTGCACGACGCCGCCCGCCGTGAACATAAGCCGTCATAGCGTGGGCGACTGTGTGCCGGTGAACGCCCCAGCCGACGGTCACCTGTTGCCTGGCTGATGGCGGCGATGTTGGCCAACATCAGCGCCTCCTCGTCCGGCAGCTTGCCCTTGACCTGGCCCAGCCCGGTCGGCAGCTCCGACGGAAACAGCTGTTGATTCAGCGTGGTCTCCAGGTGGTCAATTCCATCCTGAGGACAACCGGCGCGCTCTTCAGAACAACGTGGGCGTCCCGACACCCGGGCCGCTGAACTCCTGTCGTGTCGTTTGGGCCCATTAACGTCCAGACATCCACCAGCCACTGCCTGACAACCGAAGTTGACGCTCAGTCAATCGGCATTAGCGTCTGCCATCCTGATAATCAGCCGTGGTAGCTTAGAATTCGAGCAAGCTTATAAGAAGCATCAGTAACCATACAAATTAGCGCTGAGTTCTTGAGACCTAACATCTAAGCTTAAAAATGGCAACAACGTAGAAAGAGCCAATATCAGTAAAGTCCTCAAAACGAACGTTAACTTTAACGTCCTAAAAACAAGCGTTATCCTCCTCAGTACCGGAGGTGAGGCCCGGGCCAATGCCATGGTTCACACTAGAGGGGACACCCACATGAGACACATTCTAAGTTAGTTAGGACTTTAACAGTAGAGTTTGTTTGTTTATTGGTTGGTTCACGACACACTTTATGCACATTCACGGCTAATGGCGCCGCCCACACTGTTTCGCCGGTGGGCCGCGGGATTGGGAAATGTCCTGAGTGGCGCTAGAGTCGAACCCGGGACCTTTGGTACCCATAGCCCGACACCTTAACCACCCGGCCATCCCCGCCCCTTAACAGTAGAGTTACAGTAGTCACAGCAGAGCTCAATGATAGGAGGGGCTGCGACAGATTCATCCTCCAAGCAAAAACGCCTGGGAAGCGGAACAAGATTCGAACAACAGCGGATCCCACTCCGAGCTACGTGAAACTACAATACATTCATCACTGCCAGCTGCCGGTTTATATAAGCGTCGGAGATGAACACTTCATGTACTAAGGCACAACATTTGTTGTTTACTTCAAATTTTGAGCCAAACTAAACAAAAGTGAAAATATACACATAACCAGTAGCAGTTGATGCGCCCCTAAACACACAAAAACAACCAATAAATTGACAACAAAAACACTAAACGAAAAAATACTGGGTTGATGGCTAGATATCGCAACAGGCGGTAGATTAGCTGCACGCACCCGGGACGGAGGGTTTATAGCGGCGGCGGCGACGGCGCACCGTGCTCCGGGACGGTTGTCCGACCTGACATTGTCGGCGGCCGACCCCTCTGACCCACCTGAGAGATGGCGTGTCCGGAGCCGACGCGGCCGATCGTGACCGTGCCCGACGAGTCGGCCGTCAGCGTCTGCAGCTCACCGGCCGGCAGCTCACCTGCGCGGCCCGCCGTCACGTCAGTACCACGTCAGAGACGTCAGTCGTGCGGGGCAGACATCAGCTCCACACGGACCGTCATGACAATATCACGTCAGCCGTGCAAGGCGGACATCAGCTCTACACGGACCGCCACGTCAGTACCACGTCAGAGACGTCAGGCGGGCGGGGGCTCTACACCCACCCCACACGCCACGTCAGTACCACGTCATAGACGTCAGCCGTGCGACAGACATCAGCTCCACACGGACCGCCACGTCAGTACCACGTCATAGACGTCAGCCGTGCGACAGACATCAGCTCCACACGGACCGTCGCGTCAGTGCCACGTCAGAGCCACGTCAGAAACGTCAGGTCTATGCCGCCCGTGACGTTAGTCTCATACGCACCAGACGTCAGCTCTACACCGGACGTCAGCTCTGCACGGACCGTCACGATAGCCCCACTCCAGAGGCGCCAGCCATACGACAGATGACAGTTTCACACGGACAGTTACAACAGTCTCATGTTGGTGACGTCATCTCTACACCAGACATCATGTCAGCAACACGCCAGTAACTATCGAGGAGGCTACATCAGCTCTACACCGGCTGATCCATCGCATCAATGCCCTACAACGCATTCATTTTTTATTGGAAAAGCCAGCTCAGTCCGCAAACTGAGCAGTGTAAGCTACCCAAGGCACTCAGTAACCATGACACACACTGCATCACCCATTAGCTCCGTAACTCACACTGCACCACCCTGTCAGCACCGTGACCATGGCCCACATCCCACCACACAGTCAGCTCCGTAACTCACACTTAACTATCCTGCTAGCTCAGTGACCGTCACCAACACCCCACCACCCTGGTAGCTCCGAAACTCAGTGCACCACACAGGAGCTCCACAACTCACACTTCACCACCCTGGCGGCCCCGTGACCGTGGCCCACACCCCACCACACAGGAGCCCCACAACTCACACTTCACCACCCTGTCAGCCCTGTGACCGTCACCCACACCCGGCCACCTAGTCAGCTCCGTAACTCACACTTAACTACCCTGCCGGCTCTGTGACAGTCACCCACATCCCACCACCCTGGTGGCTCCGAAACTCACAGTGCACCACCCAGGAGCTCCACAACTCACACTACACCCCACCCCCGGAGACTGCAAGATTACACTGCACCACCCACGAGTTCCGCAACGCCAATACAGGAGCTAGCCGGCCGAGCGACTCACACTGCACCATCTGGACGGTGTCGTCCACAATGACGCTGACGTTGTGGGCGCGCGTGGCGTAGCCGCCCGAGATGATGTCGGCCGGCAGCAGCTGCTCTCCGTCGGACGTCACCAGGCCCGTGATCAGAGAGCCGGACTCATGCTAGCGAGCCCAGTCAGGCGGGTCAGTGCACGCTGCACACCCGACATTTGGCGATCGTCGAGTGTGCTACCAATGTGGGTTATTACGTTCACTGGCAGGGCACGCTCTTTTGCTCGGTGGAGCTTTCCGCTTCACCCGTACAAAAGTAGAGGAAGAATGCTCATGATGTACATCATTAGTATATAAATGATTGGTCATCAATAATCAATGATCGTCAATTCTTCCTGACAACGTGTGTCTACCGGGAATAGTATCAGAGAAGCGTGCGTACGAACTCAGGGCATCAGGGGACATCCCTAAGGGGGAAATGCAGGACACGTAAAGGAGCACGCTGTTCAAAACCAGGTTGTTGTTGTTATTAGGTTGGGAAAAAAAAGGGGAGGGGAGGGGGGGGGGGGGGGGGGGGGCGGGCAAACCAGCGCCAACTACATTGACATGCAAAGGGTATTTTTCGTTTCTTTTCTCCACATAGTGGAACAGCCAGGATTTTCGTAAGGGGATCACAACCCCCCGACAAACAATGTGATGAAACAGACAGTTTCCGGCGCACAAAGCGCGCCCAAAAGTTTTGGTTATGTGTGGTGAAAACTGAATATTTCTTGTTTGATCTAGTGTATCTTTGAGCATCAAGGGGGCGGCTCTCCTGGCTGCGCCTGTTTGCATAAAACGTGAAAAGGAAATTTGAAGCGCAAATGAACCAATGTGAACACATAATGCTACAAAAGATAAGAGAATGCTAAATCATCTTCCATGACGATGTCGGAAAAAAAAATATTTTCAATCTAGATACACAAACAATTCCGTTTTCTACACAACAAAAACTTCCATTTCCCTCAAGGAGGCGGCAACGAATCTGCTGGTCTGCGCCTACACTAGAAGGGTGACACAGTTTGCCATCCACCAACAGTGCGAATTGTGTTCGACTCACGTTTTCACCGCACGTACACCACACAACTGACTGCACGCACGCAGTGCACCATCCGCTTTAATATCAACGCATGAGAGCCCACTGCGCAGCACTCTGAAACACCGCACACAATGACGTCGCGTAAACAGAACATCCCGGCGCGCCGACTCACCAACATCCGGGGCTGGACCAGCTCGAACTTGTGGTTGCGCATGTGTTTGATGCAGATCATGCGCGTCTTGAAGCGCCGGTCGCAGTACGGGCACATGTACGGACGCTCCTGCGCGCGAGATCACCGCCGGTCAGACACACGTCCGAGCGGACCGACTCAACATTGCGACGATGCCCTGCTGCGGGACACGCCTGCTGCTCGCCGGCACCACTGGCGTCAGTCAGGAACGTCACGCCCACGCGCGGCAGGTCGCCGCTGAAGCCACCCGGCCGCCGACCGACGTCAACCGACGGGCGGTTGGGTCACGCATTCAGAGCTGCGCCGAGACAGCCCACACGCGACGACCACCTCGGCGGCCACAAGAGTGCATAAACGGAACATCAGCAATCAGCCCTGACCACGTCTGGGTGTCGCCCTGTGCGTGCGACGGCTGCACAGAGTTCCGTCCCGCCACGGCAGCCAGTGCGCAGCAGAGAGTCCCGCCACGCCAGCCAGCGCGCAGCAGGGAGTCCCGCCACGCCAGCCAGCACGCAGCAGGGAGTTCCGCCACGCCAGCCAGCGCGCAGCAGAGTCCCGCCACGCCAGCCAGCGCGCAGCAGGAAGTCCCGCCACGCCAGCCAGCGCGCAGCAGAGTCCCGCCACGCCAGTCAGCGCGCAGCAGGGAGTCCCGCCACGCCAGCCAGAGCGCAGCAGGGAGTCCTGCCACGCCAGCCAGCGCGCAGCAGGGAGTCCCGCCACGCCAGCCAGCGCGCAGCAGAGTCCCGCCACGCCAGTCAGCGCGCAGCAGGGAGTCCCGCCACGCCAGCCAGAGCGCAGCAGGGAGTCCCGCTACGCCAGCCAGCGCGCAGCAGGGAGTCCCGCCACGCCAGCCAGAGCGCAGCAGGGAGTCCTGCCACGCCAGCCAGCGCGCAGCAGGGAGTCCCGCCACGCCAGCCAGTGCGCAGCAGAGTCCCGCCACGCCAGTCAGCGCGCAGCAGAGTCCCGCCACGCCAGCCAGCGCGCAGCAGGGAGTCCCGCCACGCCAACCAGTGCGCAGCAGGGAGTCCCGCAACGCCAGCCAGCACGCAGCAGGGAGTCCCGCTACGCCAGCCAGCGCGCAATAGGGCCACCCTAACACTCACCTCTGTGTGGGTAGACATATGCCGTTTCAGACTGCTGTTGGTCGTGAAGCTGTTGGTGCAGATGGGACACTTGTAGAGGCGCGCGCCCGTATGGGTGCGGATGTGCGTATTGAGCACGTTGGCAGTCAGGAAGCTCCTGGGGATAGTGGTCCTCAAGTAAGCAATGCACAGGAGACATGAGCCCACAATGGTTCGTGCGACACTCACATTCCTAGATGAAAATACTGCGGGGTGTAGGGCTGACTATGAAAACGTTACACGTTAGTTAGTTCTTTGGGCTTTAGGGCGCCTCAACAGCTATGGCCATATTGCGCGCAGAAAATGTTACATGTAACGAAATGCAAAATGGTGTAGGCGGAAGAATAGAAGGCCGTCGAGTCACGTAACTTAAAACACACAATAGCCAGGAAATAAAGTAGCATCACTCCTTGTCCGGCGATTCTATGCTCAGTCGCTGCAAAGTTATACCCGAGTGGCATGACGGCACAGCGGCACCAGTTCTTTTCCTGCCAATAGTAGAAAAACTTCCTCGTGTTAAGGTCTCGCTAGTTAGCATGCACCGCACTCTTCCGGCAACATCATAGCCATCGTCTACAATACCATTCACGTCCTACATTACGGATAACATGGAGGAAATACATGATTTCTATCATAGTGATATCTGGCTACAAGTATTATTGTCACAAGAAAAAAGCTAGTCTCCCTTATTCATATTTGGTGAAGGAATTTCGTGACAATGTTGGCACTGAAAATGGTTACCAGGCATAGCAGAGCACAAGCTTATTACCTATGCCACATGCATTGGCTACAATTTGTTAAATGTTTTTCAGCCCAACGCTTTTCCTAAAATCGAATGAAATTGTTTATCGGCAGCTGGAATTTTTCTTAAGTCGTCTTTTAATACAGCATGGCACCCCTGTTTCAACTCCACAAGTCACAATGAAGCGGTAAATAAGGATCAATCGGTGGGTGCATCAGCATTATGGATAATATATCACCGCCGAATTTGAGTCCATAATTCAGGGGACAGTTCCGAGTCTTCCGAGCAGCCAGTTTCGCCCGACATACAAAACTTGCTGAATCAACTCCGTAATAGTCAGAAAAACATCCTCAGTACGTGACAAACCAGCAATGTCAACATACTGCACAGAACTAACTTGTCGCAGTAGTCACAGGAGTACGGCTTTTCGCCAGTGTGTTGTCGTATGTGCTGCTTCAGATGGGACGCTTTCTTGAAGGCGGCGCGGCACTGGGTGCATTTGAAGGGGCGGTCCACAGCGGCGTCGCCGTCGGCGATCTGCACCCGCCGACTGCGGTCCATCTGCACCAGACCTGGTCGACATCGACACACACCGTCACCGCCGACTGCGGTCCATCTGCACCAGACCTGGCCGACATCGACACACACCGTCACCGCCGACTGCGGTCCATCTGCGCCAGACCTGGCCGACATCGACACACATCGTCACCGCCGACTGTGGTCCATTTGCGCCAGACCTGGCCGACATCGACACACACCGTCACCGCCGACTGCGGTCCATCTGCACCAGACCTGGCCGACATCGACACACACCGTCACCGCCCACTGCGGTCCATCTGCACCAGACCTGGCCGACATCGACACACACCGTCACCGCCCACTGCGGTCCATCTGCGCCAGACCTGGCCGACATCGACACACACCGTCATCGCCGACTGCGGTCCATCTGCGCCAGACCTGGCCGACATCGACACACACCGTCATCGCCCACTGCGGTCCATCTGCGCCAGACCTGGCCGACATCGACACACACCATCACCGTCCACTGCGGTCCATCTGCACCAGACCTAACCGTCGATCCAACCGTCCACACACATACGCTGTCACGACCCATACATAACAGCCACAGTGTCATGCAACATCCAGGGGACGGGTAGCCTAGGGGCAAGTTGCCCGTCTCACAATCGAAAGATTGTGGGTTCGAGTCTTGCCTGTCGCTACTCTTCGCCCGCCGCCAATCTGCGTGAGAGATTGGCGACGCCACATGACTCAACAGTCGACGTGACGTAAAACCAATAACCAACCATAAAACATCCAGGTTTGAATCCCACCAATAATTCCTCTCATCGTTTCCTGTCCCTACACTCAACATAGCAACAGGAAAATATCAAAGGATCACGAGATGGCATCCTGAAGACTTGAACTACTATAATTCATTTTGAAAGCACACTCAGTTTTGGTTAGACATCCGAAGTATCGTCTTCGACTTTTCCCTACCGTAATTGTGCACGCAATGCGATCTATTCAAGACGAATTGTTCATTTCAATACCAAAGCTCGGGATATATTTTCGGACATCGAAAAACCGGCTCACGGGCACCAGATGAACCAGTGGACACCAAGTTTGTTTCGCAGGTTCAGTTGTCACAGTAACTGCACCATAGCGTCATCATGAGCCCACGTCGCTAGTAATTTATCATTACCTCAACCTTACCACAGCTTCACTGCTAAATATCTATCTCAACCTGGCCGAGTAGGTGGGACGAGTAGCCCAGGGGTAAGTTGCTCGTCTCACAATCGAAAAGTTGTGGGTTCGAGTCTCACCTGTCGCTCCTCTTCGCCCGCGACCAATCGGCGTGAGAGATTGGCGACGCTACATGACTCAACGGTCGATGTGTCGTAAAAACCAATGACCAACCAACCGACTGGCAGAGTACATATTACATGGGTGCCAATGCAGCACAGTAACTGGCACTATCCAGGTTGTTCCAGCTCAACTCACCATCATCCGTGATGAGAATTGGTGGCTCCAGCTTCAGGTTGACCAGATTGGGGTTGGGGCTGGCGGCGGCAGCGACGCGCCGACGCCGGATATCACGACCTGTCCAAACGTACGCCGCTCATGACGTTGCACCACAGCACAGCACAACACAACACAACCACCATCACAACCAACGCGCAACAATGCCGTCAACTGTATGCGCAGCCAGTGAACATTGTCCAGTACCAGGTCCGCCAATGACATCAGCGACCTTGGGCTTCGGCGTCAGCATCGACACGTGTTCTCACCGTGAGCACTGCCGCAAACCACTGTGCAATGCTAAAATAATATACGTGTTCTGGAGCATTCAGGACCAGATACATGCGCAGAATGCATCCGCAGGAAGACACGGAGCGTCGGCGCCGCTACTGGACCGGGAGCGGGGCGAGACAACCGGCACCCAGCGCTACCCACCACCTCATCTTCACCAACCAGGACACACAAACACGGCCAGCGGCAGAGTCCGCCGTTCAGGGAAGCCCCACTTCTTTCCGGATGACAAACACACTGGGACCCACCACCGGGCCGGGATATCACAGCAGACGCGTGTTGATCCTGCGCAGCAACTGGCTCCGAGGTATGGAGACCACAACCCTAGCTTCGTCAACCCTCGGGGAGGACAAGATTGGCTCACGGAAAGAACGCGCTTACAACCCTATACGCTTATACCTCTAAACGAACGGAGGTACACGGCAAAAGGTCTGTCTACTCGTGGACAACTGAATCACAAAGTGCATGCAGAATTGGAACAGACGAAGAGAACTGTAAACGTCTCCACGCTTCCACACATCCTTCCGGAGCAACTGTGGATAATTTCAGGGAGCAGCAATGCCTGGCGACCCGAGTAACGCCGGCTCACCCTACAGCTGCAGACCACTGACGGTAGGGGACATCCTAGTGTTAAAGGCGGACATACATTCTGCACACGCGCAATTTCTTGGGAAAATACCCTTAATTTTGTTCGCATAGTGGCGCTCTTGGCGCAATCATCGCCGCATGACAGATTGTTTACGTTTTCGCTCCATAATGAAGCTTGGTGTTGAATGTGAATATCAGTAAATGTGTTGTTCAAGGCTGTTGCAGAGTATCAAGAAAAGTCAAAACAAACTACATTTATAACCATAATCATAAAGAGGTTACCACTCATTTTTATCATGAATCCCATATTTTTAATAGACAGACCAAAGAATACAGAAAATTCAACTTTGTGTGTTGCAAACTTCTGCTGAAAATGTTAGAAAAACCTACAAGGCTAATATACTGATCCCGGATCATTTGCCCCATGCTAATGTTTGATTCCCTCCACCCTAATAATGTTGGATCCCTTGCTACCTAATCATGATTGATAGTATAAAGTCAACATTATTTCAAAGTTAAGGGTTATTAAGGGTTCAAATACAACTTCCACCACTTAAGTGCGCTGGTGTACCCTTAGATCAGAGCTTCAGCTACGCGACAGTTCGGAATGATTTTCTCTTTCGTGAATTGAGCGAGGTGTCAACATTTAATTTACCCAACAATAACTGAATAAGCCACAATAGTTGGACACTCCCGAGGAGGTTCAGCGTGTTCATAAATCCAAAGGCTGTGGAATCTCACCAACCTTCAAGTCGTGGCGGGGCGCCGAGCTTGTGAACGTTCTATTGATGAACAGCACACAAGTGCCCCACTTTTTAGCAGTTGTATGGACTCTTAGTGGCATCATGCATGGGTGTCGTGACGGACTTTGGGTGGGGTAGAGACAGCACGAGAGGGTTTTTAAAGGTATTTTGAATGCAAAGTAATTCTGCAAAATACTCAATCATTCTTAAATTGTTAAATTACATAAAGCTTCGAGTGGCCATGCCCCTAGGGCTCAAATATGCTATGTTAGCTGGGATAGGTAGGCGGGCCGGCTTTCAGTCATTCAACACTCCTACTCTTATAATTTATATTGGGTCGGAATATGGTGGGCTCTGATGGTAAGCCTGGATACGTCCAAGGACGCGACCTCTTTGTCAAAGTTCTCGACTTGGCCACGTCCACCAGAGGCATAGGAACGTCTAAAAAGTGAAAAGTGTGGGACCATACTACTCCTCCCCTGTTTTCACACCTATGATGTTTACTCGCCTTGCCGATGCCGGTGGATTCAGTAACGGTGGAAATGGCGAGGGCACTGGCATATCCAATGGGGATAAAAGAAAACAAAAACCATTCTTGGATTATGGTATTTTATAATATCATGTTCAGGTCCTACCGAATCCAGATAAGAGTACTGCAATAATTGGCATTCATTTGTATACCACTCGATCCGACTCAAAACAGGCTGGCTGTACGCACACCTCGCGGTGAAGGCGGAGACAAACATTTGCCTTCGCATGTGGTGACTTTAGCATTATCTATATGATGCTGCTTGGTAAATCATGCATTTAAGACAAGGTTTGTTTCATATGAAAGAAGAAAAAACAAGAAAAGTCCCGTATATCAGCACCCTTATCATCTGCACCAAATAGACATTGTCCTAGCAGACATCGTTGCGATGTTATTTCATCTTTAATCAAATTTGACGATGTATAGCGGCAGTGTCAGTTGATCAGAAATACCTTCATTGAAACGAGCGATCAATTCTGAAGGCGTTCCAGGGGGGGGGGGAGGGGGATTTTTAGTTCCTACCATCCTTTGATCAAAATATTCAATTTCACATGCGACCACATCATGCTTCCGGCGTTCCCCATGCTTAAGGTATAGGGAGATCAGCATACGTGACTACCTTAGAACAAAATTGACGATTACTCACGACCATTATACTGGAGTCTAAGTGGTATCAGCTGATACAGAAATTATGAATGTATCCATCACAGGTGGGGCAAAATCTCTAGATAGCATACTTTTATTTTTATTTTAACAATTATCTTCAAGATTTTGCATCTAGCAGCCGCGGCTACCATGCGACCCAATGGCATGCTTACAGTTCGACCATCCGCCGCTAGGTGCAAACAAAGCGCCACCAGTAGCGTGGCCGCGCACGTCCCCTATCGGAACAGCAGTGCCTCGAGAACGATCCTTAGCTTGGGTGTCTGAGTAGGGAAATGTCGAAAAAGTAGTGCACGAGTGGAAAATTGACGTGAGAAAATGACAGGACTGTATGATTTGAGAACAAATCATGGCTTTCTGAAATGAACAGGGTGTGGCCTAAAATAATTGGTAACAACACTGGTTCACAATAGGAATTCAAACGTAGCTAATGAATTGCGCTTTCCTCGGCACAAAACTCGCGTTGACAAGACAGGACGGGAGCGTACAATTTTAAGTGTTGGAAGGTGCGGATAGATGATCATTCCCAGGCGCGTTCCTTTTTATACCCAGCTCTGCATACTTTCGGGAACTACCAAACAGTCCACAATGGCGTGCGCTGACGCACACGCCTGACACTGAACACGGCGCCTTTCCGTCCACTCACCCATGTCGTCTAGATCTCCCCGTTCGTGTGACGCCTCGTGTGTACGCTGCTGGCTGAGCGCACGGAACGCCTTTCCGCAGAACTTACACGGGTGCGGCTTGGCGCCCGTGTGCACCCTGCAAGGAGAGAGAGAGGTGGGGGGTCGGCGGTGCACCTTGGCATTGTACCTACCCGACAATGCGCGGCTTGTTCCACCACCAAGGTGGAAAAACAGTCTGCTTCTGGATGCTTAGCAACCTGAACATTATCCTATATGGAAAATTACATCTCGTTCTCCTCACTTGGAAGTTGAATGGAGCTGTTTCACGATTCACTCCTATGTGACAAAGGATTCACTAATCATTTGAAAGTGCAGAAAGAACTACTGATTCACATATTTGATTAAAATATCCTGTCTGCATTCAATAGTCTGATAATATTCCTCTCTGGATCCAGAATTTCACAGTACAAATTCAACCCTGGTCCCCAGCCACACAAACACAATACACGCAGCGTCCCACAACCGCACAAACAACCACACGCAACGTCCCGCAGCCGTACAAACAGCACACAGCACACAACATCCCACAGACGCACAAACAACCTCACACAACGTCCCACAGCCGCACAAACAACACACAACACGCAACGTCACGCAGCCGCACAAACAACACACAACACGCAACGTCACGCAGCCGCACAAACAACACACCACATTCAACGTCACGCAGCCGCACAAACAACACACAACACGCAACGTCACGCAGCCGCACAAACAACACACCACATTCAACGTCACGCAGCCGCACAAACAACACATAACACTCAACGTCACGCAGCCGCACAAACAACACACCACACTCAACGTCCCACAGCCGCACAAACAACACACAACACGCAACGTCCCACAGCCGCACAAACAACACACAACACGCAACGTCACGCGCCGCACAAACAACACACCACACGCAACGTCATGCAGCCGCACAGACAACACACCACACTCAACGTCACGCAGCCGCACAAACAACGAACAGCACGCATCATCACTCAGCCGCACAAAAAACACACCACACGCATCGTCCCACAGGCGCAGAAACAGGCTGTCCTCTGGACATCGCCGCAAAAACGTCCAGGGTGCGGTCGGAAGTGGCGATACCACCATGTGCTGCGCTCACCGCCACCGGGCGCACTGGCACCCGCGCGCGCTCCTGATAAGGAGCGACGAAACTCCACGCCACTATGATCAATTAACTGCAGGAGCGGGACAACGGTGGCCCGACCACGTGCCCAGCTCACGACACGACACGGTGACGTGCGGTCGGGCCGACTCACCTGAGGTGCACCTTCAGCACGCTAGAGTTGGCGAACCTCTTGTGGCAGATGTTGCAGCTGGCCAGCTTGATGCCGCGGTGGGAGCGCAGGTGCACCTCGAGGCCGGAGCGCACCGTGAACTGGCGGGAACACTGCGGACACTGGACAGACGCGGCAGCTGGTCACTCAGTCACTGCACACGTGCGTCGGACACGGCTAGGTAGCCTAGCTATTGGGATCTTTGAACACATCTACTGCAATGGTCTCACAGTGCCCATAACGAGCCTATTTAAACTCTGTACATGCTTAAAAAAGAGAAAAATCCTATTGTGCAAGTTCCCTCTCGTACAAAGGAACACAACAAAGGACAGAGTTTACTCTCAAAAGAAAATGGAACAATTGACCAGAATTGGCTGCAACCGACTCATCCCCAGAACGTCACGAATTGAGAACGGCTGCGATCGTTCAAAGTAATGGAAAGATCGACGCCCTCACCTTGAACGGCTTGTCTTTGGTGTGGATGCGCAGGTGGCGCACCAGGTCGAACGGTTTGCGGAACTCCTTGGTACAGAAGAGGCATTGGAACCAGCGCACCTTGCCCTCGTATCGCACGCGCACCAGGTGCTTCCGCTCGCGGCCCGCCACCATCTTGTCCACCACAGTGATGATGGCCGGTCGTTTGGAGACGGCGTCGTCGGAGGCCGGCGCCGGCGCTGCCGCCGCTGCCGCCTCCGGCGGCGCCGCTGCCGTCTCACCCGCCGCTGCCGGCGCCTCCGCCAGCATCGCCGTCGCCGTCTCAGCCGCCGCTGCCGTCTCCGCCGGCGGGCACGTCGCCTCCTGCTCGGCCGGCTCCAGCGCGCCCAGCACGCCGTGCAGGCCGGCGTCGCGCACCACGCCCGAGCGCGCGATGTCGCGGATCTGCGCCTGGATGCGGCCGCGCTCTGTCCGGTTCTCGGCCGAGTAGTTGAGCAGCTGGCGCATCACGTCGCGCAATGCGTCGGCCGACAGGTCGGCGGCGTCCGCCGGCTCGTGCGTCTTGCTCACGTGGCTCGCCAGCACGCCCGCCTTGGCGAAGCCGCAGCCGCAGTGCTGGCACTTGTGCACGCGCTCGCGCGCCTCGGCCAGGTTGTGCACGCGCCGCACGTGGTTGCGCAGGTTACCGCGCTGCGCGAAGAACACCTTGCAGATGTCGCACTGGTGCGGCCGCAGCTTGCCGTGCTTGGCCTCGGTGTGAATCTTGAGCGCGTTCTTCTGGTTGAACGCCTGACTACACTGGTCACACTGACGGAAGACAGTGACGTGTCAGAAGATATACTCATCATTGCTCCATTAATTCACCTTAGAAACTACTAGGGCAACAGTAGCCACAGCTCCCTTGATGGCATCATCAATATGCTGTTGGCGTTGGCCCTTATTCGTTACTCAGGTCTCAACGGGTTGTTGTGGACTAACTACCTGGGCTTGTAAAGCTACACTCGAGATTAGGAAGCACGGCTCCAGCAATTTGTGTGGTTCAAACAAGTGTACAGCAGGCTAACCTGGACTGTAGAAGCATACCCCGCAGGAGTTGTCAGCGCTTGCGGCTTAAATGAATCCTCATTTAGCAGCACACACGATTGGCTCCCATGTTAAGTGTCGGGGCTACCACCTGATGGGTAATCCACCTCCGTTGCCCAAACCGAAAACCTCATGCCACTGTCGTCCACCTAGACACATTTGGTTGCGAGTAGTTCGCTGCTGGCGCGTCATTCCCTCACCTTGAAGGGTTTCTCGCCGGTGTGGATCAGCAGGTGGCGCTTAAGCAGACCGGGCTTGGCGAAGGACTTGTGACAGATGTCGCAGCGCGTGCTGGACCTGGCGCTGGGCTTGGTGCGGCGACGCTGCTGCTGCACCTTCAGCAAGGAGCGCACCTGCCGCACGCGAGAGGCCGTCAGTTGCTACAGGAGGGCATGCTCAGAAGACGACCAGCAGCTGGGCAACGAACTGGGCTAGCTATCACGCCTGAGAACACGGAGGGGAACACTTGAGCAGAATTGCTACACCGGCAGACCGGGCGACACTCCAGGAACACTGACTCACTGCAGATCAGATGACACTTGAGTGAAATGTCACCCTCGACCAAGGCTAGAAAAGAAACATCATCCTGGATTTTCGTCCTCCAGAACATTATCCTCCACCGAAGAAATGTTCTCTCTTTCGCGCCGAAACGTGCGGAATTTTTAACAGGTACCTCAAAACTCTGGTTTGTTGATAAAATGCCGAAACACACTAGATAATTACAAAAAGGAGATTTTGATGTCAGAAATAGAAGGAAACTGACCACTTCTGAACCTGAAGGCCCCAAACATTTCCTCAAACATCAAGGTTACAAAACATAACTCGAGCCCTACCCTCGACACAGACTGGGATACATTTCAGCGGCATCGTCCCCACCGCCGATCAGGTAACACCCGAGCAGGACTGCCAACATCGACACAGACTGAGCGACACTTCAGCTGCATTACCCCACCGCAGATCAGATGTTCTACGGATGCGAACAGCCCGGCAATTAGTGCCACAGAAGCCAACACATTTCTTGTAGCTTCACACGGAACACGCCTGGTATTCCCAGGCTGACTACGATTGTCAACAGTGCTACCCGTGCTGGTAGGGGCGCCACACTAGCATCGGATCTGAGGTGGGATGCCTATTGCACGGCCTTACTACCTGCTGGCCGGGCTCTGACACGGACCTGTCGCACGTATGCACATCCTTCATCAGAGCAGCGTCCAAATATGCAGTCGCGACGTTTGCTTCTAGCATTCCGCGTTTGGAAGACAAGGAAGATACGACCAGAGGCATGCATGTCAGCGCATCCTTGGCGCAATGCATCTATGGAATCGCGAGTCTTGAAACGCACTCGGCCTTGTCCTGCTCCCAGCCAGGCCATACTGTTTGTTTATTGTTTATTGTTGTTTATGTAAGTGTTTATTGCCATTGCCATGAGTCGCAAGTGAGTAAGTAGCAGCCATGACGTACCATCACGCACCGCATCACGCCCAGCTTACACAGAACTCGGTTCGTCCGCCCGTGTCGCTCCTTTCAGGAGGCAATATATGATGTCTGCAGTGACCGATATACTTTTCCTTGAACGAATCATCCGCATAAGCATACACAGAAATCACCTAGTTTTCAATTCGCACACAAAATCACTTCTACAGTGACCCTACATGCCGTGCCAATTTTTGCACCAGATATTTGTCCAGCTTGGTCTTCAATTTGCAGTCCCAAACTTAGCTATTTGCTTGGAACTGGAACAGTTGTGGACAACACACCTGATCTACCATTCATGCGATTCCATAGGTCTAGCACATCCGTGGTAGTGGGACGGATCCAACAGCAAGCTGACTGACCCAGTGTGCCAAAGTTCGTGTTCAGTTGGGCATAAGATGTGAACAACTGTATTCAGTTATGACATCGAAGTTGCAACTAAGAATGGAAAGTGCATTGCTGTTAATTGTACATCATAGTATGTACTTTCATGTCTGTGTAATACCAAGTGGACCAGAGATTGATTAGCACATTGCAAGCATGGAGGTGAAAACAAAAATGCTGGGCAATCATATATGGAGATAATATTGTTATTCAAACATATGACCTAAGAAGCCCAGCTTGTACTTACAAGTGAATCTTGTAAAACAGCAAGTAAAACAAATTTACAATGCAAACAGCATCATTTAAATTCCAAAAGATAAAAACGAGATGTCATTTTTTGGAGATGATGATGTTCTAGATGCCAACCATCCAAGAACCCACTTTTCCCCAGACTCTGCAGGACTACACAAATATGCGACTGAAATTAATAAATGTGAACAACATTTTACATGACATGAACATCTAGGATGAAGGAGCTATGTACCTTTGAAGATGAAGCACAAAATTACATCAGATGTAAACACTTTTCTCATTACATACCCGCTTTTCACATTCCAACAACATTTTTAATTCAGACACAATGGACTGACCAGCAGGTGCTCCTTCAGATGCTCCTGAAGCTCTTTACTCGAGTCGAACACCATCTTGCACTGACTGCACGAGTGAGCGGCGTCGGGCGGCTTCGGCTCCGGCTGCCTCGTAGGCGGCGGCAAGGCAGCCGCCTCGTCCGCAGCACACGCGGCAGAGTGTACCGGCAGGTGGCGGTCCAGCAGCACCTGACAAACGGACCGCGACGGGGGGAAGGTGACGGTCCAGCAGCACCTGACAAACGGACCACGACAGGGAGCAGGTGACGGTCCAGCAGCACCTGACAAACGGACCGCGACGGGGGGAAGGTGACGGTCCAGCAGCACTTGACAAACGGACCACGACAGAGGGCAGGTGGCGGTCCAGCAGCACCTGACAAACGGACCGCGACGGGGGGGGAAGGTGACGGTCCAGCAGCACCTGACAAACGGACCACGACAGGGAGCAGGTGACGGTCCAGCAGCACCTGACAAACGGACCACGACAGGGAGCAGGTGACGGTCCAGCAGCACCTGACAAACGGACCACGACAGAGGGCAGGTGACGGTCCAGCAGCACCTGACAAACGGACCGCGACAGGGGGATGGTGACGGTCCAGCAACACCTGCCAAACTGACCGCGACAGGGGGATGATGACGGTCCAGCACCATCTGGTTGGTTATTGGTTTTACGACACATCGACCGTTGAGTCATGCAGCGTCGCCAATCTCTCACGCCGATTAGTCGCGGGCGAAGAGTAGCGACAGGCGAGACTCGAACCTACAACCTTTTGATTGTGAGACAAGCAATCTACCCCTAGACCACTCGTCCCATCCAGCACCATCTGACAGAGGAACAGTGACATAGGAGAGTTACGGTTCAGCACCACCTGACAGAGGAACCATGACATAGGAGAGTGACGGTTCAGCACCACCTGACAGAGGAAGGGTGATGGTTCAGCACTTCCTGACAGGAACCGTGTCAGAAGAAGGGTGACGGTTCAGCACCAACTGATAGAGACCGTGGCATAGGAAGAGTGACGGTTCAGCACCACCTGCTGGGAACCGTGGCATAGGAAGAGTGACGGTCCAGCACCACCTGACAGAGAGACCATGACGGCAGAAGGGTGAAGGCTCAACAGCATCTAGCTGCAGTCTACTGCATTTCTAAAATTTAAAGGGAAACCTATGAATTTGCGAAGTCAGTGTAAAGAACTACTGGAACTTCTCAACCATTCATCGGTGGATGTGTGGGCCCTTCGCCCCGATTTGATCGAAGCGTTTGTCAACCGCAACCATGGTCAGACGGAACAGAAGCTCAATGGTTTCGATAATCCGGCAATAAATGATGCACAATGAAGGTATCATTACATAGGAAAAAGAGGAACGATACTAGCAAGATGTTTCATAATTGGTATGATGCCTGAAATGAACAATACTAGTAGGCCTCCTCCATTCAAGGCAAGGGGCGGCACCGACCTGTGTGGAGAACTCCTGTTGGCACTGCGGGCAGATGATGGACTCGTCCACGAAATGCACGGCCAGGTGGGCGCGGAACGAGGCGAGCCGCCGGAACGTGCGGCCACAGTCGGGACACACCAACGGGTCCGTCACGTGGCCGGCCATGTGCAGCTGGTAGTTCGTCTGTGGCGCCAACACCACGGTCAGCCTCATACCCGAACACCATTATAATAGTGGTTTTCCGCTAGATGTGAATGTTTAAAGGAGTACGGTAGGGTGTCAAAATTCACCATGGAACATATATACTTAACATATCTGACGTTCCTCCAACATAATTTCAATCTAACAGGTACTCAATCGTGCGCCTTTTATTTTGAGGTACCCTATTTAGGGACAACTATTTTAGCGATCACGAAACAAAATACCTCTCTTTATCAATTCAAATTGCATAACAGACCACATCATAGGTAACTTTCTTTCCTGGAATTGTGCTAAGAGGCATTCGTGCATTACAACCCACAATGGTGGGCATCAGCACGTTCATCAACAAAGATACCGTTAGAAACCATATGTGATGACTATATTTTTTTTTAAAAACTCATCACAAGTCGATACTTCGTTGGGAAGGGTGTCGATTCAGTGTTCAAAACGTGGAATATTCCACCATATTTTACGAGGAATTTATCGTTGCACACCTGACCACCAGCGACACCAAGACGGTAGCTTTCCTCGACGCCATCCGTACTCAGCATTCAGTAATCAGGCTTCATCATAAATACGATTTAATCTGTACATGCAGTCTACGATTTAAGTTCAGGCTGGTTGGTTGGTTATTAGGTTTCAGGAGCGCATCGACTACACCGGTCAACCGACACCTGAATTGAGTTCATTCAGTACAATTGTGCGTCGTGTGCAAACGGAAATTCTACGAAAAGAAACCAGTTCAAATGCAACACATGGGGAAAATCGAACATTGGATTCACCTACCTGGATATTGAAGCTATCTGAGCATTTGTCACACTTGAAGGGCTTCTCCAAGTCATGAGACTTGACGTGGTTCAGGTAGCGTTTCCAGATGTTGAGCATCTTCCCGCACTTCTGACACCGCCATGGAGCCTGAAGTACGAGGGCATGTTACAATATACACCACGCTAAAATATGTGCGAACATCCTATATGCTGCAAGGGGCATGTATCGTGATACCATCGAGGGAAAGTTCAAATTTCGAGCGTTACGCATCAGGGCAGCTGTCCCTAGTCGTACTCTAAAGCAACGCAGACAGACTCTTGTGCATATAAAATCCACAATAATCAATTCAATTTAGTACCGACTTTTCCGGGTGGCTTAGTTGAGGGCAAAGATAAAATGGGTGACAACAAAGGGAAAATGGGGGAGGGGGAGGGCAGCAAGCAAGCATGAAGGCATGTCGAGGTTGCATACGCGCAACACGGTTTATTTTGTGAGGGAGGGGAAATCAAGGCCCGTATCACGAGCGACAGGGAAAAGATGGCGGAGAACGGCCATGACCCATGAACCCACACACTGCAATCAGACTACACAGCCCCTTGATGACGTGCCAGTGCAGCAGCGGCCGGACACGATGCCTCGGCGGACAGCGGCCTCGACGCCGGCCAGCGGTGGCCAGAGGTGGGCTGACGGTGCGTGTCGGCCCGGGGCGCCACCGTACCGGTCCGGGCGGCTCCTGGTGCGGCTCGTCGGGGAACAGGCGCGGCGCGCGGCGCGCCCGGTGCGCGGCCGCCGGCGTCGGCGCCCCGACCAGCTGCGGCGCCAGGCCCGGCGCGCTGGCCAGCAGCTGCTCCACCGACGCCAGCTGCTCAACCGGCTCCTCCGCTATCGGCTCAAGGATCTGCACAGTGCGGCGATAGTGTCAGTGGATGCGACAACTGCACGTCATAACAAGGGCAAACGCCAACGGACAGGGCACGCGATTCCCTAGCTTTCTATAGTTATGTACTTAGCAATGGTTGTTCTCCAAAGTGGCCGGTAAAAGTAGGGTGGTCGCTTCCAAAGAAAAAACATATTTTGGCAAAAGACACAAAAATACCTGAAAGCACTGAACAAGGTTTTATTATGATTGCTGCGAGCTTCGAACACCAATTTTATTCAGATTCAGACGTTTTGATAGTGTATTTTTGCTTCCTTTTCAAGCAATCATTGCCCAAATTTACTGTTAAAATAAATGTTCCCATTAGGTGCAAAATGTGGGAATGAGCACAGCAGGATGTCGAAATCGCCATGTAAATAACGTTCTTACAAAGCATGTAAAGTCCTGCAAACCCAGTTTTGAGACAATTGCACGCATATCACTGTTCCTGTTTGGCATGTTATGAGAGGCACCAAATTGAATAGCACCTGTATCAATGATAATGATGCCAACACACATGACATGAACTGGTATTCTTTAACATAACATATTATAGATAATCCCTTCACCAGAAATTGCGCTAAGGGATGTTCGTTATCGCGATACCGGATCCGTTATGGTAAGCATAAGCATGATGCTCGTAAACGGGATACAATTATAAACGAGGAATGGATAATTCATCAACACATATCAAGAAGCAAGATGTTGATACTCCTTTGGGAATGATGTTGATTTAGTGTCAATTAAGTCACTGCTCTACATCCTACCATGCAACAATATTCAAGGGTTTGCATATCACTCAGAGGGTGAATTCGCCAAGGCGTCGATGACACGTCGCAACACTTCGCAGTAGTGTGCACACCATTCAAAATTATGGTAGGAGATGGTAGCTGACAATAAAATACCACAACCAATTCGAAATGACTACGGCCACACCGGCTTGTCTGCACTGTGGCAGAGGGTGATCTCACCTGCTGCACGTGTTGCAGTTGGTCCGTGTCGGTGGCCGTGAAGATGCTGTGTGCCAGCAAGTCTGTGTTGATGGTGTTGTTCTGCAGCACCAGCTGGCCTCCCATCTGGCTCACGAACGACATCTGCAGTGACACACGCAGAACATGTCAGCTGTCTGCACATATGGAGAGGTAAGGAACTACTGCGCGCCTCACAGATAGCTGTCGGCCACGACATGGAACGCTAGAGCATGACAAGTCACAGCACATGACCTACTCCAGCATCACAGGACCCCAGACCAGCATTCACAGCAACATCATAATGATGCTGCTATGCATGCTGTACCACCAACACCCAGCACATGCAGGCAATGCACACACCTGCAGAACGCCCTTCTGACCAAGTTTGAAGTGGGATCCGAACGTCCAGCAGCAAAATGGAGATGTGCAGTGGCACAGCACAGCCTATCATCAGAATGACTCACAGCGTCCAGCAGCACAGTGGAGCCATCCTCCAACTGTTTGAGTATATAGCTGCCGTCCGTCTGCACCACGTTGATGGGCACGCCGACAGCCGAAGCCGTTCCATCTTCATTCACTGTGGGGAATATTGACATGCATTGAGAACAAGCCAAAACTCGAATATGCCACCAAAAGGGTGTGTGTATCTGTGCGTGTGTCTGTGCGTGTGTCTGTGCGTGTGTGTCTCTGCGTGTGTGTCTGTGCGTGTGTGTCTGTGTCTGTGTCTGTGTCTGTGTGTGCGTGTGCGTGTGCGTGTGCGTGTGCGTGTGCGTGTGCGTGTGCGTGTGTGTGTGTGTGTGTGTGTGTGTGTGTGTGTGTGTGTGTGTGTGTGTGTGTGTGGATGCACGGCACCCGCCCGCAAACCGAAAGCTAATCGTTTAGTTATTTGGCTTCAGGGTGTGTCGACTTCATTGGTTATGCAGTGCCCACGTCCGCCAACAAAAGCGCTGTGGGTTATATTTCAACTTTTCGTTGCTCTTTGCCCACTATCAGTCAGAGTGAGAGATTTTCTATATAACCAAAAACGGCCGACGAGTTCAAAACCAATAACTACCATCATCACCATCCCACAAGTTACAGATCATGGGATCCTAGCCAGATATATGGTGCACCGGTTTAATACCAAAGACTGTAGATCCAGTAGATCAGCTAGCTAGGCCCATTGCAAACTTGTGGAATCGTGTCACAAACTTAAGTATACTTTGATGATATTAATTTACATAATTTGTAGTGGATCGTGGCAAATTATTATTATCTCAAACAGTGCCATGACACTGACTATGCCTACCCCACCTCTGGTGGAGTGCAAAATATGTCACTGGAAGAACAAAATGAACATCATACTTTGACCATCTGAAAGAGCGGGATAATATCAAGCCAACATACACGATCATGACGGTGATATTTCATATGTGCACAGCATTGTCAAGGAGAGAGAAATATGTCACATGACTTACCACTGATTTGGAATGTGTTAGAATTTACCAAGTCCTCAGCAGACAATGTCACGACGTTCTCCATGACGAAAACAGGATGTTTGTTTATGCTGGAAAATAAACATCGTGGTCACTTTCTATCAATTAATGCTCAAGAAAAATCAAACACCCTTCTAAACATCATCACTTCAACATGCACATCAGGGCACTTCATTTTATATAGGGAAATTTTCAAACACGACTTTTCCATGGGACCATCTATCGTTTGGTGACGTTTGATGAGGAAATTCCAAATAAAAAATCCATTCGAATCGAAGAATGTTTAGGGGTCCCGTAATTCACTTTTTCCTATGCAACGGGCCGGCACCTCGTTGGAATCTCAGCGTTGGGTTTCACCAAACTGCGTTCGTGCTACAAATTAGTATATACTTGGAACATTTAAGATTTAGAATGGCTAAATAACCGAGAGCTTCTCATTCTGACAAAAAGCGTACAACCCGCAAGTTAGCTACATTTATCGCCCAGTACAGAAACAGTATTAGGCCCAAGCAGCACATGTCGGATGGATATCTTGTGCCCGCCGCCATGTTAGAGGGATAACTGTCGAGGCTCTTCGACACCTCCCGCCACGATGCGTTGAATTGGATTGGATTGTGGCTTTACGACACACTCAGCAGCTGAGGCCATATGGCGCCGCATGCTTCTCACCCTGGCAGGAAGGGCGGGCATCGCGGGAAATTGAACCCCGTACATCTGGCTTGCCAGACGCTCAGCTTAACCACTGAGCTACCGACGCCCTACGACGCGCTGAAAATGATGACGATTGAGGAGGATCGTGCGTTCCTCGTCAACCAACGCGGGAGCAAAAGATGGTGATGGGCAAGGTGGACCTGGCGAAAAAGTCGGAGAGGATGATGAAGCGAGCTGAACAAGAGACGGAGCGGGTGGAGCGCCGTTGCCTGACAAATAACTTAAGATGAAAAATATGCAGATGGACTTATATAATAGACATGCATTACAGATTAGGGTGACACTGAATAAGAGTCTGAATAATTGTTTCTTGCATGACAACAAATCCTACTTAGATTACTTATATGACATGAAAATTCAATCACATGGAATTGAACCCAGTCAAAAACTTAGAAATTATTGTGGTTTTGCCAATCTCTATGTGTGAGCAATGTGAGTAGGTTTAGCTAGGTTAGGTCATGCATATGGTGTGCAACCTCATGGGATATGCACCATACACACAAGACCGGATCTTACCATTCTATTCCAAACAATGGAAGCTGAATCAGTTGGATTTGGGGCCACTGCCAACTATTGAGGGATGTCACTGATGGTCTCATGTTGCATAGCATTATATATTCATAAAAATACACAATAGGCATATGCATTACTAGTCACAGCAATAGTAGTAAGCTGATCCTTTAAATAAAAACAGATGGGCCAGAGGGCACTACCTATCCATACAGGGAAGGGGAGGGGCTGCAGCTAGCTTCTTCCACTAGACTGAACTCGAACCAAGACTGGCGACAGGCCGGCGACGCCAATATCCACGAGCCGGGTCACGGCGATGCCATTCATCCGGCGTCCCCAGCATCCTGCACAGATTGAACAGTGGGCAAAAATGGAGGAGGCCTCTGCCAAGCACCTTTTCATGCCAGAAAAATGGCGTACGCTGCGCCGGAAGGAGAGAACAGAACACCTTCCAGCCTGTATCTTGGTTCCCATCCTGTGCCATTATCATGAGAGGAGAGGGGCAGAAGGCACGCCTGCAAGGTCGCGGCCCCCATCTGTCCCGAAGGCGCGGCCGAGTAACAGCAACAGTGGTGTCCCTGACATCCCAGTCAGTCCAGCATCAGACAGTTGCTGAGTACTGGTACAGCACTGTTCCTGGCCATCTCCTGGAGCACATTGGTGTGCAAGGCACACAGTAAAGATTGGATTTGCACCAAATGTTTAGCCAGCTGGCGCAAGGAACACGATACCGGGTGAACGCCCAGTGAGCATGCCGATGTCATGTGGCATGTGTCAGGGCAAGCTCAGCATCTCATAAATGACATGCCAACATCAGGCCACTTCTGGTCCACATCAGCAAACTACCTGGAATATCAACATATGTTGGGTTCAGTTGAGCAAATCAATAGCGGCCAGCCGACGTCGAACAATTGTCATGTCGCTCCCCAGCTGGCAATGAGCGACTATCGTCCCAACAGCAGCCTGGTATCTTCCCCATGTCAGTTCCATGTTGGTTACATGGCTGCTGGGTGCTCACTGTATCTTGGCGTGAGCAGACATTTCACCCCCAGCTGACAGTCGGCAGCTACTACCGGCATGTTTGATGGTGGTGATGATGAAGGAGGTGTTGCAGACATGTGTGAGGGATGTGCTGGTACCATTTTACTTAGTGCTAGTTAACTAGTTTGTGTTTGTATCTGTGGAGGACTCAAGCATGACCTTAGGTCAATATCTTCGAGGTGAAATGCGGTCAAAATGTCCAAAAAAATGTTCTGGTCTTGCATGGCTTGGCTTGTCATTGTTTTGGATTGTTGTGATTGTGCTTAAATGATCCAAAATGGACATCTATGATGTCTTGGACATTACTAATGATGCAATACAGATATCAGACCTGGCATTTGACCTCAGGTCACCTATATAACAGCACTTTATCAGGCCATTACCTGCTCCAGTTACCGAAACCGGGCCGCCCACCCGACTACTCCGACAACAATGATGGTCATTTGCATTTATGACAACATTCCAGTTGACCAAGTTTGGTCACATTAAGCTGCCATGAACTTTAACTGACTTGATCTCAGTGACCTAACATGACTTTGAAGCTACATAGCATAACAATATGCATCAAACAAGTCACTAGTGTTGTCAAGAACACTTCCCATTTGCCAATATACAGAAAGCGCATGAGCGCCGATTTTTGTCTGGCACTGCGATAAAAAAAAACTTTAACGGCCCCTAACTTGAAACAAATTTCCGTCGATTTTCATTTTTCTTCCTTTAAGCTATGCGCCGGTCATTTCTAAGCAGGTACGGAAAAATGGTATACATCGGCCGGCACAATATGGAGTAACGTACGAAAAAATCGGAGGGGTGGGCGGATTTAGCCCTCCACCCCTCCAGTGTGTGCGTTAACCTGTCATGAACTTGACCTGACTTGACCTCGGTGACCTGACATGACTTTGAAGCAATGTAGCATAATAATATACATGAAACAAGTCACTATTGTTGCCAAGAACAGCCCCTAACTCGGAATATTTTTGGTGCATCTTCGTTTTTCACTTACTTTAAACAATGCGCCGGTCATTTCTTAGCAGGTACACATTTCGTTCACAATGGCGTATATCGGCCGGTAAAACCTATTTACGAAAAACCGGAGGGGTGGGCGGATTTCGCCCCCACGTCCAGGGTGCATGTTAAAAAGTGGGTTTTGTGAATCTGTATATTTTGTGCCTGTGCAAAATTGGTTTTGGTGTGTGTGGCTTGCGACCCAGTCCCATATGACATAATTAAATTTTCTATCAGGATAACAAAGCAAGCTTGGACTTTTTAACTGTCACAGAGTTCTTCCTGCTGGAGTTATCTGTCCTAAGTGTGCCAAGGCCTGCAGGTTGCAGCAGAGTAGACATCAGTGGGAGCAGTCTGAGACATGTTGGGTCACCAGGAGAAAGGAGAAGAGGTGTGGATTCATAACAAGTGACTATAAAGGAACATTGCTTGACAGAATCTGCCTGGAACCATGGCAAGTTTTGTGCTTGGACCATATCATTAAGGTATGTAAACTGCTTGAAGCATTGGCCAGCGAAACCCTCAGTGCCATGCCTATGGTGTCACCACACTGCATTGGCATGGTTATGTCATCTTTTGAATTGAGGACATTTCAGGAGAAAACAAGTAGTTGCATCTTTTGGATCACATTCATTAACAGCATGTTAAAAAAAAATCCAGCAATCACAAAACACCTTTTAAGGGACATTTACCAAAAATAGTGACCACCTAGACAAATACCCAGATATTACTAGATACATCCCTGCCCCCACTGAGAGATTTCCACTGGGGGGGGCATTATAAATATTGCCTGCATCATCATCCTGACTATTCAGTCAGATCTGGTGCATTCTTCCATTAAAAAAACTAAAAATGAAATATACACTGTTGGTTACCTAATGCACTTATCATATTTGCCACAGCCCAGCTAATGCCAAGCCATTCATAAGTAAATATGTGAAGGATTATCAGGAAATTGCACAGAAACCTAAAACGGGTATTGTCATGACATAGAGCATTTCTGCACCATATATATTTAATTCATTCAGGATTAAGGAAACAACATTGTCTACAATCCAGCACAATCATATTTCTGTATTTAGAATATAATACACCACTACAAAATAACTTCCAGTTTTAGAGTTCCTCTTTGTGTGTGTTCATTGTTTATTGGTTGGTTACTACACACTTTTAACATTCACAGATAATGTTGCCACCCACACTGTTTCCCAATGAGCTGCAGGATTGGGAAATGTTCCAGGCAGTGCGAGCATTGAACCTAGGATATTTGGCTAGACCGAGACAATTTTCATGGACAGGAACTCTTTAAACTTGGATAGCTTGTCCATTTTTTTTAATTATGTACGAACCTTACAATTACCCATTCAGCCATAAAGAAGTAGCAGTAGAGCCATTTTTTGCAAGATGCCCTAGGTGTTCGGAAACCGCCCCCTTCCCTTACCTACCTGGGTACCCACCTAGCTCAAGCTCAATATTGCTAGATTCATGACCATTACAATTAGTACCCATCCCCACCAGTTATATAGCGTCAAAAGCTTTGGTTGCAGAGGTTAAAAAGCGGAAAACAAACCTGTCACTCACCGAACATGACTTATCAAATGAAACAGACAGTATTATTTACCACCAAACAGTAAACACCTGATATGCGCAGCGCCATGACAGAAAATAGTTCAGTGTAATTCCGCCATACAAATTATTTGAGTTTCTTAACCGCTAAGTATGATATAGGAGTCTTACCAAAGAGCAAGCCATCCATTTTGATTTCACTATGCCTCTCTGGATTGTACTTCAGTGGGATAGAGATGAAAAGGAATTTTAAGTCGGAATTTTTATCACTCCTTTATTGCGGATAGATAATCAAACATGGCGGAAGAATTGCCGGCGTTTGTAGCGCACCACTCCCGTTAATAATTTCATGTTTCTAGTCCAGTGTGCACTGCATCTCGTCTGTCTTTTTCATAACATGAAGAGTTAACGACGAATATCCGAACGTGTTGCACGGTTCAAGGGTTGGTTTTGTTGCTCGATAAAACGGCAGATAAGGAAAAAGGCGTTAAGGGAGACTGCAGACGACAAGCACTGGTGCCTTCGAGTATTTTCTGCAGAGCCTGACGGTGTGGTTTTTGAAGAGTAAAATTAGAATATATAGCTAGGTGGGCGTTGAGCGGCTGATATGGCCGAATTCGGCCGGACTACCTACTTAGGTTTACTCGGCATTGTGTGTCTTCTAGTTGTTCGAGATATTTGGGGTGGGAAGGAGACCCAAGTCGCAGAAGCAAGTATCCATGATAATCCCACTAAGCTGGCCTCTAAGCTGATGGGCCCAACAGTTACAGTTTTATACTGGTAAGTTGAAACTGCTGAGAAATTGATGATGACTCACTGTGCAATTTGTTTGTGCTTTTTGCAAGTTTGATGGGCTTTTATCTTTGTTCATAATATTTTAGTGCATTTTCTGGCATTTGTCAGGATTTAGGTTTAATTATTTTTTATCTCCAAAGGTAACACTAGGTTAGGTTGTGTTGTATTTTTATGCTGTTTTTTTACATTACTTTTTATGATGTGTTAAACTCAAAGCTCCTTTTTGGCATTATTTTTCTCACAATCTGAAAAGTAGGCATTTGCTACAGAAAATAAGTGGTCCCATCATCTTGGTCACCTTCATAAATGTGGTATTCCAAATAAATATTCACACTTGTGGACAAATTTACCGTTATCTTTACATTGACATTTAGTTTGCCTGATTTTACCTGCCTAACCTAGACTAATAGAATGTAGCATAGTAAATAAATACAGCATAGCATAATGCAACCTAACCAGAACAACCAGATTTTCCCTGTGTGCTACATGACCAATGAAGTTGATGTTCCCTAAAGCCTGAATAACTAAATTACTAACCAGATTTTCCCAAGAAACCTCTGGGTAAATTTGTACTTTAATGTATTTTGGGATGTTTCAGAACGTCTTGTTTCTAAATATGACCCAGAAGATGTGACTAATTTGTTTGCAGCTTGTTTCCTTTTCAATTTGAAGGGTGATGCAACAGGCATGTCGGTGGTAGTGAATTATTCATGAAGTGAAGATGAATATACACTTTTTGAACACTCAATTGACATCCTTCTCCAAAAATATTGACATCCTTGCTCCTTGATGAGTTCTTATGAGGTCTTCATGGTTTCTTTCTAACAGTATTTTGCTTACAATTATTATGTCCATGCTCTTGATAAGGAATGGTGATACACAAAGATTTCACAATTCAAGTTCAGGTACATAGATTATTTTAAATGACACTAATTCCACTGCAAATTTCGACATCTTACCCTGCTTGTTTGAACATTATTTTAACTGAAAACCATTATTTTAATTATGCAACTATGCATGTAGATACCTGAAGAATGTATAGGAATGGCATTTAGGCTTTGATTGACTAGAGTTACAAGCAGTTGTACAATTATTCCTTTAAAAAAAATTAGGACAGCTATTCCTTCAGAGAATTTAAATTAGGACAATTCTTCCTTACATATTTTTGTCTTTGTTGTGGTAACATGCATTATCATTGGATAATTTCTTGAATTGATGTGGCTTTAGAAGTTGCTGTATGACTGAAAAATATGTCCTCTCAAAGACTATCTTCTGATGTACTCAAGATTTAGAAAACATTTGAATAAAACCTGGAATATCTTTCAGTGAAGGGAAATTTTTGTGTGCCAGTAACACTAAAAAAATAAAACAGAAATATGTTGACTTACTTCTCATGGGGGATATTTCTTTGTCTTCATGTTTTTTTTCCAACCAAATTAGTACTTGTAGATATGCTCCCACTATATGTTCTGTCACATGGAACCATGGCCAGATTCTAAGTGATTGACATGATATGAGTTCACCCTCCATGCACCATTGCATTTGTTTTTGGCTTATTGTAGCTCAATATATTTATAGGTCCCATAACTTTTGCTTTTACAGCTACTCATGAGGATACCAGAAGGCATTTGAACAGTATGCTGGCTTCATCAAGGACAAGTTTCCAGATCTACAGGTGGAGGGGAGCAACTTTCCCCCACCAACATGGAAGCTCACACTTGCCCAATTTATTGTAAGTATTGGATTATCATGCATGCATGAAAATATGCCTGCTGAGTTACATATTGCCTGTTTCAATTCTTGCTTTGGATTCTTGACCACTGGAACAAGTGGTCTACTCTATATCCTGTGGTGAATTTGAGTTACATGTCTACTATTGCTGTATATGAGGAGGAATCCCTTTTGTATAAGTATTTTTGTGTTGTAATCTAACAATTTCCTTCTGTAGAATGTTTCACTAAACTCAGTTGTGTAGCTCCATTATCCTACCATGTGTTACTGCTTTGCTTGCTTACTTGTTCATGTTTAAGTTCGATTTATTTCAGTTGTCCTGGAAATTCACACAAATGTTCTCCTAGGCACAGTTTGTTTTTGTTTGTAGTCGCAATTTCAGTTCATTTCCTTTGTTTTGCTCTATTTGTTAGTAGATACCAAATTGGTCAAACAGTTTGAGAAAAATAATGCTTTCAACCCATTTAGTTATGCCTTGGGTTAATGCTTCATCAATGTGCCAATGTGATTTTTGTGTAAATTTTTCTTTTGTTGCTGTTTTCCCCAGTTATGTGGTCTTTGATTGCACTGCATGCCAGAGAACACATTCATTTGACATGAAAATATTACCTATTCCAGCTTGTATGGATTGGTTTTTGTATAGAAAAACTAGGTTTTGTCATGACAGACAGTTTCTACTGGTGAAGACTGGTAAAATAGGGAACAGCTGCCAAGTTTGCACTTTCAGTGACATTTTTAGCTCCAATTTTGTCTTTATCTGCATTATTCATGTAAGATATGTGAAGCTTTACTAGACATACAGCAGTGTGTCCTATGTATCTGCAAAAGTTTAATCCTTCACACCTTTCTGGTCAGATCATTGCACCCCACCTCAGGGAGGTCATTATGCCTGTGCAGTGTTACGCTACTGAAGTGACCTGGGGGCACAAACCAATGCATTTGGTATTACTTACATGGACCATCTTGAACTCTGTGGGATTCACTTGGCATACATAAGACTTGGGGACTGGGCCTCGCATGCGACTGGTCCACCACTGGTGCCATTTCCTGGCAGGGCTGATACAGCAGGCTGTTGGATATTATGAGCTGCTGATGTAAGCTAACTAGCCAGTCGGCCGACGTCAGCCCGCTTCCCCGCCTCCTCCGGCAGGGTGTAGCAAAGATACTGATCATAATGCTGATTGTCGTCGGAGGCAATCCGTTCGAGATGCTCAACCAGGCCACACCACAGTGGTGGACCTGGCTGGTGCAGAACAAAATTTACGGCTGCATGATGATCTTCTTCGTCTGCAACTTCTTCGAGACGAACCTGCTGTCGACGGGCGCGTTCGAGATCCACTTCAACGGTGAGATCTGGTCGCAGCCGCTTCAACTGCTTGTTGGCGATGCACGTGGTAGGAGAATGATCTGTTCTTGCATTTGTTCTCATCAAGAACATTATCTTCGGATTTGTATCATTTGTAAGTTGAATGGTGCTGTTTTGCAATAAATTGATCTGTGACAAAGCATTCAAGATTCACCGGAAGGTGCAAACTGAGATCCTAATGTCACATATTTAAAGAAAATGTCCCTCTTTTATTCCCCAATAGTTTCCCTCCCCACGTCCAGGTTTACAAAGATCAAATTCAGTTGTGGTCATCCTACATCACACGTCATGTCATTGGGAGGTTCCATTGGTGGAGGCTGTATTATTTCCATGGTATTCACAATTGGGTTTTTACCTGTGGTTTAAGGTTGTGTGATAACTCTGGTGAGTGTTCCTCTACATGGGCGCCGCATGACAGATGTAGTCGATGCACCCCTAAACTCCAATATCCAACCAGTGTTCCTCCACACAGGATGGTTGTATGTGTGTATGCTTCATGTCTGTCTCAAAAGAATATACTTTTTCGGATTCATTGGCCTATTTTGTGGTCGTGCCCAATTTGTGTTATCAAGCAGCTGCTGATAGATAAAAAGCTTCTTATTTTAGTTATTAAGTGAGGTGGGAGGGTAACACCACAAAAATACTTGTACATAAAGTCTATGGTACAATCTATATTGATGGCTTTCGTGCTGTATAGGTATCACCTGGAGATAGTATTTGCCGAGTTAGATTGCTACTGTGGTAAGAATCTTCCTGATTTTGTTTGCTTATTTACTGCAGTTTGTCAGTTCAGGGTTACAGCCTGAATGCCCCCTCCACCTGTAGTTAGCAGTCAGCTTCCGACATACAGACGCCAAGGGATGAATACAAAATAAACGTACATTTATTTCGTCCACGAATCCAAGTGCACGATCACGCATGGAACCACGGCGACATGCGTGGTCATGTTGCAGCCGGTCACGACTCGGTCTCGTTTCCAGATGTGCCTGTCTGGTCCAAGCTGGAGACGGGACGGATACCCAACCCACCAGAGCTGGTGCAGATCATTGAGAACCAGATCCGCTGGTCGGGGTCGAACGACGTCGCCATGTAATCCGCGCCGCGTGCACTGGGGCGCGCGTGGCCGGCCTGCCACCTGCCGCCAGACGGCCGTGTGACGGTCACCTCGTAAACCGCGCGGCGGTGGAGGGAACCCGAGGTTGCCGCCTGGCCGGTAGGTGGCGGGCGGGTGGCGTCCGCCCCCGTTATGCCGCGGCGTGCTGTGTGTGATTTGATGGTGTCTATTCCATGTAGATTTGAAGGCGATGCATAAGTGGCAGAACGGGTGCACCGGAGCACGGTACCCCCTCCTTAAATCGGGAACTTTAGCATGAACTATATAGCACTGACTGGATGAATTGACTGAAAACTGGCCGGTGCCCGTCTTGTAAAATTCGAACATTCCGCCACCTATGGATAATGGGCAATTCATACTGTGGATGAAGATATAGATTGCTTATCAGACAGTTGTATTATGGAACCAATGTCATGTAAGAGTTACAATAGACAATTCATGCAAGGATGTGGATGTCATCAGAATACGATTGTGCATTGTCGTTGATGCCATGGCTCACTGTTGATATTGAAGAAAGCTGGTAAGCAAGTTCAATGTGGTTTCTGTCCAGATAGGTGTATCCTCCTCGGCTCTTTTTCTGTTACCTTACCGTCATGATGTCATGCAGCTACTTTCGACCATGTCAGTATGATTCGCGAATTCCGTGTGGCCAGCCAGAGCACTCATACAGTCACGCAACATAGCCGAGTATTTCCTCACGTACTCCTTTATTGAACTGTCATGCTGATCCTCCTGAGCTCGGCCTGAAGATCTCTTCCTTTTCCTCAATAGTTGAAACTGCACTCGACGTTAAAAACTATGTGCTGGTCTTGTATGAGTAATGACATCAATGTGCCCTAAAGTCCAACTAACTGACGTTGGTGAATTTCAAGGCGTTGGTTCTGTAATACAGGTGTTTGGTTTTTAAAATGCATTTTCATTCCCCATGCAACTTGACCTTTCCATCGTCAGATGGGCCAGCTGGACTATTTTAGTACACTCGTCCGGCGCTATCGTGTGAGCATATTGCACCGAGCGTGTGCAGATGGTGATTATTCCCGGGGTAGTACGCTGTGTCCGGAACTGATGACTACCTGGGATGTTCGCTGGTTCAGGCAGGCCAGCGATGCCATTGTGCGTGCACCTTTTGGCCGCGATGATTGCTGTAATACTATGGCATGCTCAGTGTATGGTGTTATTGTTCAGTTGTCCTGGTGTAACTGTTTGCCAATCTGGGCATCGTGGTAGCTATCTTTTTGTGCAATTACTGATCTGTTCAAATCTTCGGCTCATAGTGATTTGCAGTGCTATCCGTGCTCTTCTTGGTTACTTCCATGTTATTCATGCTCGACGCTTGTATGAGCACAAACCCCTTCCCAAGATGTATAAATATATTATGCGATCAGTCGATTCGGATACTGTGGCGTTGCCGTTCTCTAGCTGAAAGTCTGACTCCCGACATCTACATGTTTATTGCTGATCAGACCATGCGGCTGATACTCCAAGCTCAGGTCGTTATTGTTGTCTGGTAGATGATTGAGATGCGATTCAGTTATGATGTGGTTCTCACCTTGTTAATTGTGTCGCCGGTGAACCGATATTCATGCGTGGAACATCCACTACGTTCACTTCTGGGGTGTTTGCTCCACAATACCTTCGGATCCACAATACCTGGTTAGATCGCCGGCCTGCACTCGTCTTCCCTGTTCTGGAAAAAAGGCTAAAAGCGCTTGCATTTGACCCCGGCTGGAAGGGTCAGCTGGCAACTGGTCTGATAAGGCCGGTGTGACTAGCTACCCGGGCGACAGTGTCGGTGTATTGACGGTACGTTGAACTCCCAGTTAACATTCTGCCATTTGACTGGAATGAATTCATTGGGTGTTGGGGCTAGGGTTCACGCAACACGCTCTGCTTAACCCGTTAAGGACCGGGCACATAATTCGCCGAGCAATTCTGATAATTTTTAGTCAACAGTCGTACGTTCGAACGAGTACAAAGTTGTGAAGAAAAAAAAGTTATCTTCAGCCATTTTCGAGATATGGCCTGGTACCAAAAGGTCCCACTGGTTCTGAGCGCTGCGCGCGGTTCCCACACCGAGCGCGCTCGACTCAGCATGGCGGCCGCCGTTTGGCGGGTGCGGAGGGCCAAACCAATGGTCGCTTGTTCGAGGTAATGCAGGGAATATGATCATGGATCACTTTTTTGGTTTCTATCTTTAAAATCAAACGAGCGTTTTTGGTTGCGAAATTTGACTGGCTTGCCATCTTCCATGCTCATCTGTTACATCACGCTGACAACTTTGGTTTCATTTTCGCGGACTGCCAGGATTTCTTCCATCATTTCAAACCGACAACCAAACGCACCTCGTTTCTCTTTATGAAGGACCTTTGTTGGTTTGGGGTAACATTTTTCCACCCCGTTTTCCCTCATAGTACTGGTAGCATGGATGCCACGGTTCCCGCGCTCCGCCAACAGCACCCGATACGTGAGTGAATTGTCAGAGTAGGCGTCGTGACCTCTTGGATCTGAAATGACACTATCATGTCGAACACCACTCTCGTGCCCACAGGCATGTCCTGCAACTGAGGACGCTGCTCCTTTCCGCAGTACATCTCCACACATCTACACAGTTTGTAGCCGAAACAGATGGACTTCGCGTGGATGAATTGCTTCAGCCCGTGACATCCGCGGTAGTAGACGATCATCTTGTCCACAGCGAGTTCTTCCTGATCAATGCCAAACTTCCGGGATGACTTTCAACATATCAACCAGTGACCCGACTGTAAGCTCAATCCGTGCTTGTCTGCTTCCTTGAGTTGTCCTGCAATTGAAAATATTGTTTTATTTGCATCCACTTACTGCGTTGAATAGCCTTCCGAACTATGGCATGGGATAGATCCTCTACCTCTGACCAGTAGAGCTTATCGCTTGGCAGCCGGGGCGTCGCCACCGGGGGGGGGGGCAGCGGGGGAACTGGCCCCTGCCGTGAAACTGGGGGCGCCGCCCCCTGAAATTTGAGGAAGCCCCCAGGACGAAAAGGTGGCCCCCAGGACGAAAAGGAAGCCCCCAGGACGAAAATGAGGCCCTCAGGACGAAAAAGAGGCCCCAGGGCGAAAAGGAGGCCCTCAGGGCGAAACATAGACCCCCCAGGACGAAACGAAGACCCCAGGAAGAAAAGGAGGCCCCCAAGACGAAAAAGATATTCTAGAAATTAGGGGTCTCCGGGAGGAGGCCCATAATTTGAAAAAGGAGTCACCTAGGGGAGAGTAGGAGGCCCCAGAAATCAAGAGCGTGCCAAAAATTGGCACGGATGCCGCAACATTGCAATGGAAAGTCAATAATGGAAGGCCCAATAAAATGAGGAGGCCCTAAGCCGGAAAAGAAAGCCAGTGGATATGAGATGAGGTTTCGGAGCAGGGACGTCGCAACCGGGGTGGGGCAGCGGGGGCGATCGTCTCCACCCCTTGCCTTGAGACTTGGGGGTGGGGGGGGGGCGCCCCCTGTGATTTGAGGAGACCACTATCCGGAAATACACAAAACAAAAAGGTCTGCAAGGAGCCCGACCGGACAGAAGATGATGCTGTCAAGGTGGATCCAAGATTGATAACGAGGCCCCCAGGAAATATAATCAGGTTCCTATAAGAGACATAAAACAGATTCTGAGGAGGCCCCCAGGATGAAAAGGAGGCCCCCAGGATGAAAAGGAGGCCCCCAGGACGAAAAAGAGACCTCCAGGACGAAAAGGATGCCACCGAGACGGGCAAGAAGCCACCCAGGGTTACACGAGAAGGCTTCCGATAGGTGGCAATATATTCTTAATTTGGAAAACGACGTCCCCAAGATGGAAGAGAAGGACCCTACAATAGAAAATAATGACTAGATGTTTATCCGGACGCAAGAGGGGACCCCAAGATGGGTAAGAAGGTCACCGTAGGAAGGCGAGAAGGCCACTGAGACCAGCCAGATCAGGCCCATATTTTAGAAGACGAGAACCTTAGAAGAGAAGATTTAAGACTAGGATGCAAAATCATGAGGCTCCAAACACAGATGGGGAGGCCTCCAGGACGTGAAAGGAGTCACCTAGGAGAATGTAGGGAGGCCCCAGAAATCAAGAGAGTGCCAAAAAATGGCACGGAGGTCCCCAGAATTGCAAAGGAGGCCCCAATACGGGAAGGATGCCTTAAGACGGAAAAGAAAGCCAGTGGGTATGAGATGAGGTTTCGGAGACGCAAAAATAGGCACCAAAACGAGTAAGGTTCCACCAAAATAGAAAAGGATGATCCAGGGACATGACAGGGGTCACCTACTTCGGAAGAGGGCGACACAAGGTTCGAAATAAGACACCATGATGAACGAGGAGGCCCTAAAGTTGGAGAGAAAGGCCATTGGAAAAGAGAGCTAGCTCCCAGGCGGAAAAGAAGGCTCGCAGGTGTCCAAAAATGTTCCCGGGAAATAGCAAGGCCACTGAGACAAGAAAGGTGTATAATTTGGTGGAGGAGGAACCTGGGAGAGAAGAGGAGTCCACCAGGAGATAAGATATCACCTTTAAGATGAGCGAAGTTCGAATCAAAACGCAGAGCAAGAGGCCCCCAAGACATGAGAGGAGGCCCCTACTGTGAAAAAGGACTAGAAGAGAAATGAGGGCCCTGCCGGACTCGAGAGGAGTCCTAAAAAAAATGAGTATGTCTACAGGACTGAATGAGGCCCCGAAGACCAGAAAGATTTCCAAGAAAATGAGAAGAGACCCTTAAGATGGGAGTGGTAACAGGTGTGAAGTGAGGTTTCCAAAATTGAAGATTCCCTCAAGACTGGTATGGCTTTGCCAGGATAAAGGAGGAAGTCCACGAAACGTAGCATAAGGCCCCTAATTTGGCAGATAATTCCCCTGGGACATGAGAGGAAGCCCAACCGTGGTAAAGGGCCCAGGATGTAAGAGAAGGCATTTCAAGACGAGAGAGGACAATGAATATGGAGGACGGTAGGACATAGACGTTGAAAACCGGTAAAGAGGCTCCAGGAAATGGGACGAGATACTTATGACGCAAGATGAGGCCTATAATTTGCAAGAAACCCCTAAGAGATGGTAAACGTCGTGCCGGGGTGTTTCAAATTTACGACATGGACCAAAAAAAATCCGGGCGTGTTGAGTAAATAATGCACCATGCCAAGAACAAACAGAACATTAATATGAAATCATGTTTCCAATTCCCGAACCATACTAAGGGCCTAAAAACAAGAGGAGGCCCTACTACAATGGAGGCCCCTTTTCGTGGAACACGAGGCCCCCTCTCGATCTTGCCCCCCTGAAAGAATTTCGTGGCGACGCCACTGCTCCTGGATTGGAAACCAACAGCTGTTTGCGTATGAGCCCACCTAGCGGCGGGTAAGTAAAAACACGGAATCACGGCCGGTTTTAGGCCGTGCACCTATGGGAGTTCTGGGTGCGTATTTCGTATTGGCATTTTTCCAATTGATTCAGTCGTCCCAGGAGGATTGCATAACTCTTTCATGATACATAATTGATGAAGGAACCTTACCGTTCTTTCCTTATTGATTTACTACACTCCGTTCAGAAGTTGTGGTGCGAAGTGAATACATCTGTGAGAAGTAGCCCACCTCATCCAAAGGGTCGGCCAACCGATGTTGGTATCTTGATGAATTTTCTCTGGAATCATTAACTCTTATTCTGGATCTTTATCTTGCTCTTGAAATGATTGTGCGGGACAAAGTACATGAAGGCAATGGACAGACAAAAATGAATTGGGGCCTCATTCCATTGACTTCCATGTTAGACGTTGAAATAATTGCGGGGGTGGGTTATGCAAACATTGAGGTGGTAGTCCCCCTCAAAGGTATATAAAACAACACCCCTAGGTCGAACGACTGACAAGTGGTAGGGAATCGGCGAGAGGTAGTGGCGTTTCCAGCTATGGTATGTTGCAAGGGTTGATCCAAGGGGAGAAAGCGGAAGTGGTGCCCCTTATGACCCGGGGGACGCCTCTCTTGGAGGTTCCAGTGTACCCCTCCCTCGAAATTATCAGCACGACGCACTCCTGGACCTGGGAACGGTAGTCCTCTGAGAGTCCGACGAACGCACGCCGCGAATTTATCGGAGAAAGGCACTCCTCAGACCAAAACAAACGGTGCCCCTCTGAGAGATCGGAGTGTACCCAGGGGCGTCGCCACCGGGGGGGGGGCAATTGCCCCCTGCCGTGAGACTTGGTGGGGGCGCCCCCCCCCCAAACAAAACAAAAAATGAGGAGGCCCCCAGGACGAAAAGGATGCTCTCCAGGACGAAAAGTATACCCCAGGACGAACAGGAGGCCCATAGGCCGACAAAGAAACCCCGAGGACGAAAAGAAGGCCCCAGGACGAAAAGGAGGCCCCAAGACGAAAAAGAAATTCTACAAATTAGGAGTCTCCAGGAGGAGGCCCATAATTTGAAAAAGAAGTCCCCTAGGAGAGCGTAGGAGGCCCCAGAAATCAAGAGAGCGCCAAATATTGACACGGAGCCCCCAGGACGAAAAGGAGGTCCCATGATGAAAGGGAGGCCACCAGGACGAAAAGTAGACCCCAGGACAAAAAGGAGGCCCTCCAGGACGAAAAGGAGGCCCTCCAGGACAAAAGGGAGGCCACCATGACGAAAAGGAGGCCCTCCGGGACGAAGAGGAGGCCCTCCAGGACGAAAAGGAGGCCACCAGGACGAAAAGGAGGCTCCCATAATGAAAAAGAGGCCCTTCAGGACGAAAAGAGGCCCTCCAGGACGAAAGGGAGGCCCTCCAGGACGAAAAGGATGCCACCAGGACGAAAAAGATGCCCCGGGACGAAAAGGAGGCCCCCAGGATGGAAAGGAAGCCAATGACGAAAAGGAGGCCCAGGACGAAAGGGAGGCCCCCAGGATGAAAAAGGAGGTCCCTGGGACGAAAAGGAGGCCCTCCAGGACGAAAAGGAGCCCCCAAGACGAAAAAGAGATTCTACAAATTAGGGGCCTACAGGAGGAGGCCCATAATTTGAAAAAGAAGTCACCTAGATGGTAGGAGACCACAGAAATCAAGAGTGTCAACTACTGACACAGAGGCCCCCAGGACGAAAATGAGGCCCTCCAGGACGAAAGGGAGGCCCTTCAGAACGAAAGGAGGCCCTCCAGGACGAAAAGGAGGCCCAGTACGAAAAGGAGCCCCCGGGATGAAAAGGAGATCCTGGGACGAAAAGGGGGCCCTCCAGGACGAAGAGGAGCCCCCAAGCCGAAAAAGAGATTCTACAAGTTAGGGGCCTACAGGAGGAGGCCCATAATTTGAAAAAGAAGTCACTTAGGAGAGGGTAGGAGGCCACAGAAATCAAGAGTACCAACTACTGACAAGGAGGCCCCCAGGACGAAAATGAGCCCCAGGACGGAAAGGAGGTCCCAGGACGAAAAGTAGGCGACCAGGACGAAAAGGAGGCCCTCAGGACGAAAACGAGGCCACCCAGGACGAAAATGAGGCCCTGCAAAACGAAAGGGAGGCCCTCCAGGACGAAAAGGAGGCCCTCCAGGACGAAAAGGAGGCACTCCAGGACGAAAAGGATGCCACCAGAACGAAAAGGAGGCCCTCCAGGACGAAAAAGAGGCCCTCCAGGACGAAAAGGAGGACTGCAGGACGAAAAGGAGGCCCCAGGACGAAAAGGAGGCCCCCAAGACGAAAAAGAGATTCTACAAATCACGGGTCTCCAGGAGGAAGCCCATAATTCGAAAAAGAAATCACCTAGGGGAGGGTAGGAGGCCCCAGAAATCAAGAGAGTGCCAAAAATTGGCACGGAGGCTCCCAACATTGCAAGGAGTCTCAATACGGGAAGGGAGGCCTAATAAAATGAGAGGAGGCCCTAAGCCGGAAAAGAAAGCCAGTGGATATGAGATGAGGTTTCGGAGCAGGGACGTCGCTACCGGGGTGGGGGCAGCGGGGGCAATCATCCCCACCCCTTGCCTTAAGACTTGGGTGAGGGGGTGCGCCCCCTGTAAGTTGAGACCACTATGCGGAAATGCATAATACAAAAAGGTGAGCAAGGAGCCCGACGGGACAGAAGATGATGCTGTCGAGGCGGATCCAAGACTGATAACGAGGCCCCCAGGAAATAGAAGTACCCTAGAAGGGAAAATTTAAGACAAGGACGCAAAAGCAACCTGCTAAGAGAATAATGAGGCTCCAAACACAGATGAGGATGACTCAAAGACGTGAAAGGAGTCCCATAATTTAAAAAATGAGTCACCTAGGAGAGGGTAGGAGCCCCAGAAATCAAGAGAGGGCCAAAAATTGGCACGGAGGCCCCCAGAATTGCAAAGAAGGCCCCAATAGGGGAAGGGAGGCCCCAGAAAGTAAGTAGAGGCCCTATCACGGAAAAGAAAGCCAGTGGATATGAGATGAGGTTTCGGAGACGCAAAAATAGGCACCAAAACGAGTAAGGCTCCACCAGGATAGAAAAGGATGATCCAGAAACATGGCAGGAGGCACCTAATGCGGAAGAGGACGACACAAGGTTGGAAATAAGACCCCATGATGAACGAGGAGGCCCTAAAATTGGAGAGAAAGGCCATTGGATCAGAGAGATAGCTCCCAGGCGGAAAAGAAGCTTCGCAGATGGCCAAGAAGGTCCCCGAGAAATAACAAGATCATTGAGATAAGAAAGGTTGTGTATAATTTGGAAGAGGAGCCTGGGAGAGAAGAGGAGTCCACCAGGAGATAAGATACCACCCTTAAGATGGGCGATGTTCGAATCAAAACGCAGAGCAAGAGGTCCCCAAGACGTAAGAGGAGGCCACTAATTTGAAAAAGGACTCTAGAAGAGAAATGAGGGCCCTGCCGGACTCGAGAGGAGTCCCAAAAAATGAGTATGTCTACAGGACTGAATGAGGCCCCGAAGACCAGAAATATTTCCAAGAAAATGACAGGAGGCCCTTAAGATGGGAGTGGTAACAGGTGTGAAGTGAGGTTTCCAAAATTGAAGATTCCCTCAAGACTGGTAAGGCTTTGCCAGGATTAAGGAGGAGGCCCACGAGGCGTGGCAGGTAATTTGGCAGATAATGCTCCTGGGACATGAGAAGAAGCACCGTGCCATGGTAAAGGGCCCAAGGATGTAAGAGAAGGCCCATCATGACGAGAGAGGAAGACATTGAATATAGAGGAAGGTAGACATAAGACGTTGAAAACCGGTAGTCTTCAGGAAATGGGACTAGATACTTATGGCGCGACATGAGGCCTATAATTTGCAAGGAACCCCTAAGAGATGGTAAAAGTCGTGCCGGGGTGTTTCACATTTACGGCATGGACCAAAACAATCTGGCCGGGGACCCTGAAAATCACGCTGAGCCTGGGTGTACCAAAAATTTACGACCGGACCATGCAAATAAATATAGTGGAACGACGTGTCGTACCATTCCACAACAGTCTCAATGGGACCAAAACAAATGAAGACAGAGCAACGAAAAACACTCTAGACATGGGTCCAACTCTGAAAAACACTCACAAAAACACACACAAAAAAAACACGCGAACTCCAGGGCCCAACAATAATGCCAAAACCCCTAAAACGTTTTAGACCCAAGAAAGTGTCAAGGCAGCTAAAGCTCGCGCTATGGATCCAAGAAAATTACGTCGGGGCCCAAAAGATCACATTGGACTATATAAAAAATCACGTCGCAGCCCTTGAAAATCACCCTGGAGGTCCAGAAGGGCGCTCCGGGCCCCAAAAGTCGCAGCTGCTCCAAAAATAAATTTTTAACCGGAATATCACTCTGGGACAAAAATATACTCCTTCAGTGGCCACAGTGGCATATCAAAGGGGAAAATACCTCCTCTATCCTGAGGCATAAACTCTCAAGGATCGCGCCGGGCTCCAAAACTCGCGCTGGGGTCACCAAAATTCGCGTCGGTCCACCAGAATTCGTGCAGGGGTATCCAAATAAGTACTTCGGGCCCCCGAAAACTCGTTCCCAGGCTCGCAAACTTGGAATGAGAACCGCAAAAATCGCGTTGGGGCAACAACTAATACAACACTTCCCACAAACTCAAATCTATCTCCAAAAATATCGCGCTCGGGACCCACAACTCCCATCGGTAGTCCCGTCGAAGCTCCACAAAATTGGCGTTTAGGCCCACACGTAAGAACAGTGTGACCACAAAAACCGTATCGGTATCCAAAAAAATAAAGCTGGAGCCTTCCAAAATAAGAATGGATTTAACAAAATGAATGTCCTGTTCAAGAACGTGGCTCTGGAGCGCCGAACATGCAACCAGATGCCTTCACAAATTGCGTATGACAGTGAAGAACATACCGTATCTTAAAAAAAAAAATCGAGGCGAGATGCAAAAACGTGGCGCCAGGGACTTCAAAAATCAGGCCGGGATTCGGAATTCACAACAAAAATCCACAAAAATCTCATTGAGCCCAAAAAACTGGCGTTGGGTCCCCGGAACCACGCGCCTGGGCGCGATAAATCGCGCTGGGACTAAGAAGCACCGCACCGAAGCCACGAAATCGTACTGGAGCTCCACAAATGTGCGTCAGAGGCCCCGAAAAACACAACAGGAACCTAAGAGCATAAAGGGGGCCGACAATACAACTGGCCCTCCAAAACGCACATAGTCTCCCAAAAAGCGACAGGGCCTTAATGCATGCGTTGCAGTCATAAATAAACGTACCTGGACCTCTAAAAAATACACAAGAAGCTCTTATGGCACACCGAGGTCATCAGGACACACCAGGTCCTGCAAAAGAGGCCGATACCGCAAATGGCAACACGGTTCCAAAAACGAACAAAAGCACCGGGCGTTACATGAAGACATCTGGATCTTCGAAAACGTCATGACGCGTTAAAAAAATCATCGGTGTCCAAAAAAGCAACAACACACTGAAACTAGGAGGGGTTTCGAAAATGCATCAGGCCGCTGCGCAGAAAGGCGCAGCGGGTCCAACAAGGAACACTGAGGAAGGGCCTCGGTTCGACAGCCATTCTGGGAGGATAGCAGCAAAGATATCAGGTGCTTCAAAGCTGGGCGGAATTTGCATTTCATAGCTAACAGAAAATGTAGGAGGTAGGAAATGAATGATCGGATTTAATTACTGGACTTTTCGCAGCGAGCGCCCATACTAAGCTTTGCAGCACGTCAAATATGGCGCGAGTTTATCATGTGACAGTACTTAGCAAAAGGCAGAAGGCCTCCCAAAAACCGCAGCATCGTACGAAGTGTTGCAAATGCACCGAATGCGCAAAATGAGTATGCAAGTGCACAGACGTTGGCGTCGTGGCGACCAGGTGATATTAACTGGGATGCCTGAAATTGGGAAACTTTACATTTCAAAGTGATGGGTAATATATTTTAAATTCCAGTTAGGGGGTTTAATACATTTTCTAAACTCCTGCTCGTTTTAGTGTTTTGTTGTTTTTATGCACCGATCATTTTGTACGTGTCAGGGCGTTTTCGAAGATCCCGATGTGCTTATTTAGCCCCTGGTCCCTTTGTTCGATTTGGAACCATTTTGCCTTTTGTGGTTCCAGCCACTTTTCAGACCCTTGTGCGTTAGCATGGTCCCTGCGTGCCTTAAGGGCTTCCAGTGTACTTTTTAGAGCTCCATGTATGAGCTTTAGAGCTTTAGAGCTCCATGTATGTTTATTTAGGTATGCAACGCATGCTTTAAGACCCTGTCAATTTTGGGGAGATTGTGTGCTTTAGAGCGTCAGTTGTATTTTCGGCCCCCGTTGTGCTCTTGGGGTCCCGCTGTGCTTTTTTGGGGCTTCTAACGCACATTTGTGGGCCCTAGTTCGGTGTTGGGGCTTCGGAGCGATTTTTATGTGTCCCAGCCTGACTTATCGCTCCCAGGCGTGTGGTTCCAGGTACCCAACGCCAGTTTTCTGGGCTCAATGCAATTTTTGTGGATCGTTTCTGATTTGTTCTCTCTCAAAAGTCCGAATTCCTGCCCGACATTTAGAGACCCCGGCGCCATGTATTTGTATACCATCTCGATGTTTCGAGATTCGGTATGTTTTTCGGCGGCGTACACAATTTGTGAAGGCATCTGGTAATATGTTCTGTGCTACAGAGCCACTTTACTGACCGTGACATTGATTTTTGGGAATCACTCTTAATTTTGGAGGGCTCCAGCTTGACATTTTCGGATACCGATCCGGTTGTTGTGGAATAGGTGTAATTTCAGCAATGTGAGTTTATTTTTCAAGGGATACCAAAATAAAACCGTAGAATTGGGTGGGGAGTTGTGGTTGAAATCCGACGAATCAGGAAGGATAGTGGTAGATTAGGCCCCTCCACAGAATAATTCATTTGATCACTAATCGTTTCATTTTGATAGGGCTCCTGTGACAAAATAACGGTCGAAATCCCAGGCGCGTGAATTTATTCGCGAAGAAGTTGTTATTTTAGCTTGTTTAACAGGTGCCTTGCAGCCAGCTCCAAGTGTTATAAAAAATTCGAAAATTCCTAAGATTCCAATCAGAAAACCAATGCAATGCACTTCATGTTTTCACCTTCGCTAAATGATCGTCTTGGGACTGAGAAATGATCGCTTAAGCTTTGCTTAGGGCATCAAACTGGTGGTAATAAATGGGTCATTCCACGTCAAATAGCACAAGAAATTCCCCGACCCCCTCCGATTTTGATGAAAAGTGGTACACCTGTAGTACCAAGTGAAAGAACCCAACACGCCAACTTTTAGCCCAGAGTGACCTATGTGGTCAGATCTAGAGGTCATCCTACGTTACGATTTTTTAAAACCGACTTGACATCAATAAATTGCAAATATCTCAGGTGTTATTTAACTTAGCGGAATGAAATTGGTGTCAAAGTGCGCAGAAGCCCTGGGCCATTCAGAAATGTGGCAAAAGTTGCACGTGACCTCCCCGTTGTAACCGGCCCTGATATTGCGCAACGCCTGCATTCCGAGGCATCTGCGCGTGCTCCCGCCGGCCGCCCGCCGGCGACCGGGCGGTTGTTGTTTGCCGGACTCCGTGCGAGACGGGTGCGCGGAGTGGTGTCTGGACAGTCAAATACAAGTGAAGAGTTCGGCTGACGCGGTAACACTGGGGGCTCGTCCGCTGCGTCCCTACGGCAGTGGCAACCAGCTACCGCCGCCATTGCTGCCCGGCCGCGCATGAGTGCTAGCACCGCCCCGAGCCACGCGCCGCGCTCGCACCAGCTGTTGCACTACAATGACGACGCTGCAGAGACGCTGACTGATTTTTTTGATCGGTTTGAAAGGCACTGTCTGGTGGAATATCGCGGCACCATGGATGACGCGCTGCCTTTGCTGCGATCTCATCTTTCTGGTCGCGTTCTCGAGATCTTTGATGCCGGTGGTGTCCGCAGCTCGTATCCCGTCATACGACGCAGGATGCTGGAGTGGTCGTCGCGCCGGAGTACGTGCGAGGAGTCGGCGCAGGAATCATATCGCAGTGGTGCGCGCCGATCTGGAGAATCGTTAGCGGTGTATGCTTTTAGGCTCGGTGCCCTGTTCGAAGAAGGTTACCCGACGTCTCATAAGCAGGTGAGCAACGATTTGCGCCGGAAACTGCTAGCATCATTGCCGACACGCGCCGCCGATTTCTTGCGCCGGCAGCTGCGTTACGCTTTGGTCAACCACGACACTATGCTTACCTGGGACGGGCTGGTATCATTTCTCGAGTACGAGCAGCTCGACAGTGACGCAGACAACGTACACGAAACCTTGTACACGCGTACATCCCCTCAGCTTGGCGCCGGCCGGGCAGAGGCACGACGGTCACACGATTTTCGTCACCGCCCGGTGACGTCATCACGCTCGGCCTCCGTGACCCCGCGTAACGCGTATCCCGATCGCGGGTTTTCCACGAGCGTGTCCGACAGCGAATCTGACCAATCACATCGCTGCGACGACACGCGCGTGGTTGTGCGTGCACGACAACACGCGGACCGCTCTCGCCGTGGACCGGGCGGCATACAGAGACACTCGCCCGGCAGAGAGCGCCGTTCTGGAACATCGCGTGCGCGCTGCGCGTTTTGCCGACGTCAAGGTCACACTGAGCGCGAGTGCCGGCGTGCCAATGACCTGTGTTTTGCATGCGGTGCGCCTGGGCACTTCGCGCGCAACTGTCGCGCCGTTTCTTCACGATGTCCTTCCGGTGGCGGTGACGAATCTGTCCGCTCGATCCGCCGCTGCGCGAGAACGCCGCGCCCGGTTGCTGGGACGGAATGTGAGATGTCCGACTGGTCCGATTCAGCCACAGCTATGGAACGGTACGGCGATTCGAGACGCCACCGCCACGGGGGAAGGGGCCGCACGCCCAGTCGGTCGGGAAACTGATTGGTCGCACGGCCGAGATTGGGCCAGCTGCTGCGACCGATTCAAGCCCTACCAGTCAACGAATATTGTCCACGGCGGTGCCCGATGATGACTCGTCGTGTACCGATGGAGGTTTGTCGTCGTCGCCGGAAGTTCTGCGCACTGAATATGTTTTCGCATCTTCTGTTCGACCGGAACCGATTCTACGCGCGACAGTGAGCGTCGGTGCCCGGCGGGCATCCGGCGTCCTGGATACTGGTTCCGGACGCTCAATGATCGCGCGGTTCTTGATTGACGAAAGTGCGATTCGGCCGTGCTCGGAGGTCGTTCGTGCGGTCGGTGGCCATGTGTTGTGCCCAATTGGTTGTGTAGACGTCATGGTAGATTTACATGGCGTGAAGCTTGAACTCACGAACTGCATGGTGTTTGATACCAAACTTGCAGCGGCTGACATCATCATTGGCTGCGACGCAATGGAATTGCACGGGCTACGTCTTGATATCGCGCGACGGTCGGTCTCCGGCCGACACACTGACGGATCGCGATGGTCAGTGTATCTGCCGCTCGGAACGCGCGACTCTACATGTGCATACTTCGCCAGCGCGGTGCCATGCCACTCGACGCAAGATGTCACTGTCGCACCGGGGGATTCGGTTGCGTTACCCTGCGCGTTCGCTTCGCAACCGGCATGTGAGTTGTGTTGTGCAGCACCGCGCCAGTTAGTCTTCACTGGCAGCGCCCCAAGTGTGCCCTGCTTGCAGCCCATCGACGGGATCCTCGACCCGACCGCGCCGCGCGTGCTCGTGTGCAACCGTGCCCGTGTGCCTTTCACAATCCGAAAGGGGGCGACGATCGGCGAACTGCACACGGCAGCTGACGGCGGGCTGGATTGCGACTTGCAAGTAGACGTGCTCGCCGCGTCCTCTGCTAACGAACAGAAGCAGATGTGCTCCACGCCATCCGCAGCAGATATATCAGGTCTGACGCCGGAGCAGCGTGGCGCCGTGCAGGCCGTGTTTGACCGGCACGCGGCGGTGTTTGCCGACGCGGACACACTTGGAACCGCGCTGACTGCGCACAGAATCGAGCTGACTGACGACACGCCAATATACATTCGGCCGCGTCGCATGTCCCCACCGATTGCTGAAGAAGTCGAGCGGCAGTGCCTCGAGCTCGAACGCCTTGGGATAATCGAACGCTGCAACTCGGCGTGGAATGCGCCAATAGTCCCAATTCGCAAGCGTGACGGGTCTCTCCGTCTCTGCGTAGATTACCGTCGTCTCAACCAGCAGACGGTGACTGAGCGTTTTCCTATGGCCGATGTCGCTGATTCCGTGTACAGCGCGCATCATATGAGCTGGTTCAGCGCCCTGGATGTTGAGAAGGCCTACTATCAGCTGCCGATTGCTGAGGAGTCGCGCGATTGCACGGCATTCAGCACGCCGCCCGCGCACTACCGCTTTCGCCGCCTCAGCTTCGGTCTAAAGAATGCTCCGGTTGTCTTCCAGCGTGAGATGCAAGCCGTCCTATCCAGCTTCTCACGCCGGCAGCTGGTTGTGTATCTGGACGACCTTCTTCTGATGGAGACGTCATTTGAAGATCATTTGCGGCTCGTGGACGGTGTTCTGTCGGCGCTGGAGGCGCAGGGCATCAGGCTTAACGCGGCGAAGTGTGCATGGTTCACACACGAGGTCAAGTTTCTCGGGCATCAGCTATCGTCTGAGGGCCTGCGCAAGGCGCCGGAATATGTCGATAAGGTGCGGTCCTTTCAACGACCGAGCACCGTTCAGCAGCTTCGTCAGTTTCTCGGACTGGTGAACTTCCAGCGGAAGTTCGTACGCAGTTGCTCCGATATCGCACGGCCGCTGGCTGAGCTGACCGGTCAGTCCTGCTCCACCGTTCTTGACTGGACACCAGAGATGATCAGCTCGTTCGACCGGCTGAAGAGAGAAATTGAACGTGACATCACGCTCGCTTTCCCCGACTACAGCGAGTCCGCCCAGCCGCTTTGCCTCTGGGTCGATGCGTCGGCATACGGCGCCGGCGCTTGCATTTCACAACACCAGAATGGTCGGGACAGGTACATTGCATTTGCCTCGACGTCGTTCACCAACGCTCAGCGCGGCTACTCAGCGACAGGTCGTGAACTCGCGGCGCTGCGCTGGGGTGTGAAGACGTTTCACGCATTCCTGGCTGGCGTCCGATTTATAGCTTACACAGACCATCAGGCGCTCGTGCATCTGCACTCGTTGCGCTTGGTCAACCACCGGGTCGCGCGGACCGTGGAGGAATTGACGGAGTACGATATGGAGATCCGTCACGTGCCGGGCCGTTTGAACACAGCCGCTGACATGTTGTCGCGCGAACATGTACCGCAGGGGGTGCCATCTGAGCTCGAGCGCTCTACCAAACCGGGCCTCCCGGATGGCCTCATCCTCCGGTACCGGACGGAGGGGGTGGAGACAGCCTGGTTGAGTGTCTGTGCCAGTGGATGCGACTCAATGCACACCAGCCGGCTGCCAACCACGAGCTCCGCGTTAAGCTGATCGACGATGCTCTCCGTTCGCCAGGGAGATATGGACTGAAACTCGATCGGCTCGTGCGTCAGGCGTTGCATCTGATGCGCCTTCCCGGGCAGCCGCTGGCCATAGAGTTACTTGCCGTATTCGCACGCCTGTACGACGTGAGGATACTCGTACGCTTCGGGCCTGACAATCCCATGACATTCTGCAGCGTGCGCCACAATAAGCATGGAAATATTCATCTACACTGTCTGGCCGGTATCCATTTCAATCTACTCGCAGAGCGCGGCTCGCTCGATCAACAGAACCCAGCGCTGGCAGCGTATATCGTGGATGAGGAACGCGCACGCGAAAACACTGCTTTGCGTGCGCCGCTGCCACACGAGCGAGACAGACTGAGCGACGACGACAAACGAGAGTTTGCAAATCCCAGCTGTGAACATATGCATGGCTCACGCTGCTCGATAGCCGCAACTTGTAATGGCAGGGTGGTCTGCGCGTTACTAGATAGTGGCGCAGCCGTTAGTTTGTGTAGCGCCGACTCACTGAGGCGCATGCTAATCACAGATGCGGACATTAGTTGCAGCAATATTTTGCTACGAGGTGTCGCTGGGTCAACGTTCGGCGCTGAGTACGTCGAGGCCGACATTGTGCTGGCGCCCGGAATGACGCCGCTCCGTGTGCCACTAGTGATTGACCGGAGTGATTCGTTTGGTCACTGTTTACTGCTCGGCGCGAACTTCCTCCGGGCAACTGGTGCAGTCATCAATTTGAGACGGCGCGAGGTCACCTGCGGGGATTGTGTCGTCCCCTTACTCGAGGAGCGGCAGGTACCAGATAACTTGATAGGGCTCGCACAAATACACCGCGTGCCGGACAATGCGACTGTGCATGAACATCAGCGATGCAACCGCGTGATTAGATCGTTGGCACACCACATTCGGCGACGGACGAATAGATTGGATCTTCCAGCACAACTCCATTGCTTCCGACAGCACTGGAAGCGGATCGGCGTGACATATGAACTGGTGACGTATCAACACACGGAGCACGGCTGTGTGCCTGTGGTTTCCCGCGACTGGCTTGTTGAGCTGGTCGGAACTATGCACGCCGAAACCGCGCACGCCGGCCGTGACAAGCTTATCGACTTGGTCGGCCGGCAAGTTTTTTGTCCGGGTGCGAGCAACATCGTAGCCGACGTAGTCGGTGCTTGCACTAAGTGCCAGCTGTTCAAGCCGTCTGCGCAGATACACCCGCCACCGACACTGCGAATCGAGGCGAGCGCGCCATTCGTGCTAATAGTTGCGGATCTGGTTCTGTTTCCTCGCACTGGACGTGGACATATCGGCTGTTTAGTCGTGGTCGACCACGCCTCCAAGTTTGGCATCGCTGTACCGATTCGATCAAAATCATCGCCAGCTGTCGCTATGGCGTTCGAGCAGCGCGTGCTTCCCGCTCTGCTGCGACCGGCGGTCCGCTGTCTAACTGATAACGGCGGTGAGTTCTGCGAATCCGAGTTCGAGGCAATGTTGCAGCGATGGAGTATCAACCACGTTCGCTCCACGCCGCTGCGCGCCCAGGGTCATGGCGCGGTGGAGCGTTTGAACCGCACGCTTGGCCAGTCCCTGCGTATGCTGGACGGCGCGCCGGGCAACTGGGACCTGCGCCTGCCTCGTGCTATTTCGACGTACAACACGTCCGTACATGCAGAGCTAGGTGTGTCACCCGCGGAGTACCTGCTGGGCCGTGTGCACAAAACAAGCGATGTCCCGCGCGTCCCAGTAGCGACCCAGCGTGAGTGGCGCATGGGGCATCCAAGCTTCGCACCATTTCGCGCTGGTGACCAAGTCAAAAAGACGATAGTACGCTCGGGCAGCTTGCTGGCTAACAAGTTTGAGCGCCGCTACAACGGCCCGTTGACGGTGACACGGGTAAACGATAATGGGGTGACGTACGAAGTTACGAGTGGGGATGGCCGCGTAATACGCGCCCACCATACACAGCTGAGAAAATGGAAGAGCGCGCCAACGTACCTGCAGCGTGCATCTGAGAAGGTGCGTAACTTATTCGACTGGCCGGCCGGCGATACAGGGAGCGAACGAGCTGCTTCCGGGAAAATGTGCACGCCGCACCGGTTTGCGCCGTTGCCTGATCAGCCACATCGGGCTGTGCGACGTGAAGCGTCGCAGCAGACGACGCCATCGCTGCGCTCTTGTCGGCCGTCACAGCAAACCGGGGAGAGGGCGACGCAGACGTCGCCAGCGTTGAAAACAGTCATTCGTAGGTCACCGCAGGAACCGCGACGAGTATGGTTTCAACTGACAACGGAAACAGAGGACCCGAAGCCAGCGGACGGTAGTCCGCAACTTCGCAGATCTGCGCGGAATCGACGACCTCCGCAGTGGCTGAAAGACTATGTTACCGATGCGGGGTGCTGTGTTTAAATAGCCACCCGACGTGTGTCTCTTGTATATGTGTGTGTGTGTGTGTGTGTGTGTGGGTTTGTGATAACGGCGTTGGCTGGCGGGGGGGGGAGTGTAACCGGCCCTGATATTGCGCAACGCCTGCATTCCGAGGCATCTGCGCGTGCTCCCGCCGTCCGCCCGCCGGCGACCGGGCGGTTGTTGTTTGCCGGACTCCGTGCGAGACGGGTGCGCGGAGTGGTGTCTGGACAGTCAAATACAAGTGAAGAGTTCGGCTGACGCGGTAATACCGTGACCTTTGACCTAACTAGGTCAAATTATACAAATATATTTTTATATATGTTTGCCTGCCCCTAATTCGACGAAACTGTGCTATATTAATGGTCGTGATATTATCTAAGAACCTGCATAAAAAGAAAGGCAGAGACTTCAAAACTTTTTGAGATATCGGCCTTTGAGTATTGTCATAGGACCAAATGGATGCATGCCCCGAGGCTTTTTACCATATCATCGATGATAACTCTGGTTACCTTCGTCCGATTATCGTCACATTTGGTACGCATGTCATTGGTGGGAAACTGAACTATTTTCCAGATTTTCAGGTTCACATGACCTCTTACTTACGTGAATATTAACGCCAGTAATTTTCAACTAACTATTTGTGGCACTTTTGCAGGTGAGGCCGATACTGGACCGGTGACCAAGAAATGAAAATGCTGCACCCTAACGTCGGTTGCGGGGGGGGGGGCGTCATGCGTTCGCGGCGTGATAAGGAACGGGCGGCGAGGGAGAGATTACACGCGCCGCTCGTGAGAGGGGAGGTGGAGGTGCGTGTATTGACAACAGTAGATAAGCCTTTAGAAAGATAACGACACAATGGAGATGTGGGTGGTGGTCTGTGGGAAAGTCGGCCATGCTCAGTGTTTGTTGTGATTCCCCGGAAGTCAGAGGTCGAAATGGGCAAGGCGTCTGGATACGAGCGGCGAAGTGAAAGGTGGACGAAGTACTGTGATCCCTTACTTCGACACAGGGGTAAAACTGTAAAACATGGCTGTAGACCGGTGATTACAAAATGGATCGAACAAAACCCGGATCTCGACTTAGATCGGAGCAAATACTTATGCACTTCCTGCCGACTGGCGCTTTCGAAGAGAAGACCGTCAGATCCAGTCGAACAGCGGGAGCCGCAGCAGCCACCAGCGGAACCGGGAACATCAGTGCTTCAGACGGCCGATGACAGTAACGGATCTCTCCAAGCAGAGGCAGCACCTTCAAATACCGATTCTACAGATGTAGACCAAACAGTAGATGCCATAGACCAGTCCGCACAGGCACTTGGTGAGACCCCAATCAAGCGGAAACGGCTACGAACTTCAAATAAGTACAGACGGACGAAGATGTCCAAAATCACAGCGGCTTTCCAGAAACGAGTTTCAAGTATCGATACAGAGTCCGTCCCTTGCACCGACGAAGACGAAAAACAGAAAGCAAAAAGTTTGAAGAAATGATGGAGCAGCTGCGACATAAATTCAGAACCACTGATAAACCAAGTGAAAAAATACAAATATTGACGGTAGCGCCAAGTTCATGGACAATTCGCAAGCTGATGGAAGAGTTTGGTGCGTCGCACCATCAAGCAAGGTGCGCCAAATGCTTGCAAGAAGCGTCAGGGTGCCTCTCGGTTCAGAATCCGAGGCCTGGAAAAGTGCTTAAAAGTGAGACTGCAGAAATAGTGAGGGACTTCTACAGAAGCGAAGACGTGAGTCGTGCAATGCCTGGAACTAAAGACTTCGTTTCTGTCCGGAGCAAAATTACAGGCAAAAGAGAGCGAGTACAGAAACGCCTTATCCTCTGCAACCTAAAAGAGGCCTATCGGTGTTTTAAGGATCTGTACCCGCAACAAAACATAGGTTTTTCCAAATTTGCGGAGCTACGTCCGGGGGAATGTGTACTGGCAGGTGCGAGCGGTACCCATTGTGTGTGCGTATGCGTGCATCATGAGAACGTGAAGTTAATGATGGCTGGTGGCAAGGTAAGCGACATCACTGTGAATGGGGTTCAGCTGGCATCCTATCATCATTGTTTGGCTCAGGTTCAGTGTAACCCGCCATCGTTGCTTTGTAAGGAGCGTAAATGTGAAGAATGCCCAAAAGTGTCGGAATTCGGCGAACAAATTCTGGCTGAGTATGATAACCGAGAAATCGATAACATTGAGTACCGAAAGTGGACTAATACTGATCGGTCCACCTTAGAGGTGGTTACGCAAACTTCTGAAGATTTTGTGCGATCATTTTGCGAGCAGCTGGAAATACTAGTAAAGCATGATTTTGTCGCCCGTGCCCAAGGCAATTATCTGAAAGGCCTAAAGGAAACATTAGCTCCTGCAGAGGTAATTGTTATTGGAGATTTTTCCGAAAACTACGCTATGGTTACACAGGATGAGATACAGTCCCATCACTGGAACAAACGGCAGGTGACAACCCATCCGTTTGTGGCTTATTGGCGAAACAACGCAGGGGACCTCAAACATTTTTCTTACTCTGCCATTTCCGACTGCCTGACGCATGATACTGTGGCTGTCCACCTGTTTCAAGGAAAACTCATTGAGCGCCTGGAAGCAGAATTAGGCCAGCGCCCCAAGAAGATATTTTATTTTTCAGATGGGGCTGCCTCGCAATACAAAAATTGTAAGAATTTCCTAAATTTGGCAGAGCATTCCGTCGACTTTGGAATAGACGCCGAGTGGCATTTCTTCGCAACCACTCACGGAAAGGGAACGTGTGATGGCATTGGTGGGACGTTGAAAAGGTTAGCTAAAAAGGGAAGTCTGCAAGGAACGCTGATTGAGACCCCGGACCAGTTTTATCAGGTTGTAAAAAACCATGCCACCGGCACGTGCGTGTAGTATTTTCCCAAAACCAAGTGGGTCAAAGAAACCAAAGCGTTGAATGACAGATTCGCAGCTGCTCGCACAATACCGGGAACAAGGAATGTCCATCGTGTTACTCGGTCTCCACGTAATGGTATGGTGGTTGTGAGATGGTTTTCCGGCAGCGAGACGGGCCGTGAGGTACGTGTGGCGAAAAAGGTGGGTAGTTCTTCGTGAATATACTGTACTGCTGTTCAACTTGTTTTATGGTCTCGGCTATTTGCATCTCAGAAAAATGTACTGGCCCTCATAAAATGTTAGTACGAAACGCACGCGAGCTGAAACAATATATTCAGGCTATAAAAACCGAGGAAACATATTTTTTGCGAGTAACTTTTGCCAAAATAAAGATAGAAATATAATTTTGCTACAATCGTATTTTCCTCGTCAGGCCGCGTTGATTGATGTATCACATGACTTAGCTAGCTGAACATTTGATCCTGACCCCAGTTGACCTCCAGGTCACCCTAAACCGAGGTCAAGTGATGACCTAGCTAGATCATATTATACATCATGATTAACCAGAGGATCTCGGTGTCATTAAAATTATTTATTTATCTTGATTCTATATAAAGTTATTGACGAAAGTGTGACATGACCTCATAGTGACCTCACGTGACCTTGCAGAGGACACTTGTTCAAAATCAAACTTGGCTCGTTTGGAGTAGCCTAACCTAAAACTAGGTAATATAGCCTGTACGAGCCAAATTCAGCGTTTTTTGTTCGGGAAAATATTTTTGTTTCCCTGTTGGCTTGTAATGGAGAGGTCACTGCCAGGTCATGTGAGGTCAGGTCAACATGAAAATCTGGAAAATAGTTCAGCTTGCCACCGATGATTTGCCCACCGAATTTGACGATAATCGGACGAAAGAAACCAGAGTTATCATCGATGATATGGTAAATAGCCTCGGGGCATGCTTTGATTTGGTCCTATGACAATACACACTCAAAGGCCGATATCTAAAAAAGTTTTAGAGTATCCGCCTTTATTTTTTGCACGTTCTTAGATAATATCACGACCATTAATTCAGCCACGTTTAGTCGAATTATGGGCAGGCTAACATATATAAAAATGCATTGTTGTACTTTGACCTCGTTAGGTCAAGGGACACGGAGAGGTCACGTGCAACTTTTGCCATATTTCTGAATGGCCAAGGGTTTCTGCGCACTTTAACACCAATGTCGTTCCGCTAAGTTAAGTAACATCTAAGATATATGCATTTTATTGTTGTCAAGTCGCTAAAAATAGGCGACCTAGGATGACCTCTAAATCTGACCCCAGAGGTCACCCAGGGCTGAAGGTTGGCGTGTGAGGTTCGTTCACTTGGCACTACAGGTGTATCAATTTTCATCAAAATCAGAGGGGGTCGGGTTCAAAATAGCCAAATCTTGTGCGATTTGACGTGGAATGCCCCAAATAACAGTAGTGATGAATCCAACTATATTCAGTTATTCTTGGAGGACATAAAAGTGGGTTGATCAATGGGAGATGTCTGGAAGATATGCTTAGCATCAGGCTCGCTGCAATCTAGAGGGCAGCGAGAAGACTATTTGTGAAAGAAGGCATTGAGATGTTGGTTGTTTTTGACACTCAGGTATGTATCCACATATTACTTATTGATACCCTAGTATGGCCCAGTTTTCAGCGAAAAATAATGATTATTGCTATTGCGTTTTGAGTAAATAATGCACCATGCCAAGAACAAACAGTACATTAATATGAAATCTACATTAATATGAAATGAAAGGGCCTAAAACAATAGGAGGCCCTAAAACAATGGAAGACCATTTTCGGGGAGCAGGAGGCCCCCTTTCGATCTTGCCCCCCTGTAAGAATTTCGTGGCGATGCCACTGAGTGTACCTCGTCCAAATTTTCCGGACCAAGGGCCGCCCCTCAGGAGAGATTTTGCCTCGTTGGCAAAATCATAAATCTGTCAGTTGTATGGTGTATGGTGCTTGTACCTTTCATAGAACTTCTGCTCAATCTTCTGCGGATTTGTGGGTACTCTCCAATCAATTGTGTAAACCACGCCACCGGAAAATGTCAGTCACATATCTAGAGAGCGAGGAGGGTGGGGCGAAAACAGAACCGCCCATTCTTATCTCTGAGGTTGAAACTGCCCCCTCAATGCTTGGTTCCCCCACCCGCAATAATTTAAACTTCTAACATGGAGCCTATGTAATGTGAAAACTATTCAATTTCGTCTGCCTATTGCCTTCATGTACTTTGCCCCCTTCTACAATTTTTAGAAATCAACAGGTGGGCCGGCCCTTTCGGCGAAATCGGCTCCCTCCCACAGATGCCTGCACTTTGCATGACAACTTCGGAACGGAGCGTAATAAATCAGTAAAGAAAGAACGGTAAGGTTCCTTGATCAATTCTGTATCATGAAAGGCAGATGCAATCCTCCTGGGGTGGCGGAATCAATTGAAAAGAAATGCCAATACGAAACGCGCACCCAGGAATCTAGGCGTACGGCCTAAAACTGGCCGGGTTTCCATGCTTGTATTTACCCTCCGCTAGGTGGCAGGTTGGTGCCGCTGATACGCGCAGATGAAAGGAGTCTGCAATCCAGGCGTACATCATCCATGATTAGGATGTTATTTCTTGTCTCGTGCTACCAAAGATTTGCGTTTACACGAGATTACAAGCACATGTAGTACAATTTTTAATTTATGCAAAGTAACAATTTGTAATCTTGAAAGAATTCACACACCAAGCTTGAAACCATGATGAGGTCAAAGACCTTTAATCTGAAGAAAAGCATGCCATCATAAAGTTATGAATACGTTAATGTTAAATATATTTGTTTGGCGTGATCAGCAAAATGCATTATCATTACGATTCGTAAAATATTTAGTCTTCGAAGAAGTTGACTATGGACGAATTATCAAACTCACATAAGTTGGAATATACGATAAATTTGGAAGGAACCAACACTGCGTCCATTCGTGTGCCAATTGACCGCCATCTTCTTTCTCTCTGTTCTCGGCGCTTCCCGAGTTGGGTCGTGTGCTGTATCGCTCTTGACGTGTAGGACGTTTGCGCGGGCATTACTGGTGTAGATTATTTTATTTACACTAAAAATGGCTGAAGTAGCTGTCGGTAACGGTAACGGGGATGCCGGACACATGGGAAGTCCCCGCGGTGGATTCCGCGGCCGTGGTGGAAGAGGCCGTGGGGCTGGTGGCGGCAGCTTCGGCCGAGGTGGAGGCGAAGGATTTAGGGGGGGACGTGGGGGTGGAGAATTCAGAGGGGGCCGTGGTGGTGGAGAATATAGGGGAGGAGGTGGTGGGGAGTACAGAGGTCGTGGTGGCGGTTACCGTGGACGCGGAGGGATGCAAGGCTCCAGGAATCCTGAGGTGAGCATGTCAGTGGGTCTGGGCTTTCGGGCGCTTCTTGTCAGTGGGTCTGTTCCTAACTGCTTCAAGTTGCTCTGATCAACTTGGAGTGGCTGCTCCATGTTCTAGTGAGTTCAGAGTAGATAGGAGTAGCTCCAATCTACTCCAACTTATGTAGAGACCAGTGACAGCTTGGGCTGGCACAAGTGCAGTGCTTAAAATATTTGTGAATCACCTAAAATTCGTTGTTTGAAATTGCATGTGTTCCTGTTGCTTGCTGCTAGTAAGACAGCAATTCTTTGTTATGCAATGCCCAAACATTTATTTTGAACCACAATGACCGCATTTCCATATAATTTTGCATAATGGTTCGATGCAAGTTTAGAATGTCAGTCATAGGGTCTGTTTCCGTGGCTCCACTGACCTCCACAAACCTCCACTGGTTGTTCCCATCACAAACAGTGGAGATTTTTCCTCCACTAACCTCCACCAACCAGGGTGGGAATTAAGGCACTTCTTAAGATATTTTATTATACTCCGACACAAACATGCAGAAGGAACAAAAATACCACTAAAAAACTAATACAAGATTGAAGAAAATATCGGTCAAACATGTTATTCTACTTATGGTTACCAAATAACTACACACTTTTCAAACCATCAAGCACACAGGACAGCATCCGAACACACACCACACGAAACCACAACCAGAGGAAATGCTGAGACAATGTGCCAAACTTTGCTCCTGTGCACAGAATATAGTGGCCTCCTGTCACTACAGATTCGGCCGTCGCTACAAATTCGGCCTGTGCGTCTCCAGGAGCCTGCTTTTGAGCCACCCTATGGTGGGGAAAACTGACCATTTATAAGACACAATTGTGCCGGAGGCCGCCGATCGGAATGTGCTGCGTTAGCATTTTCTGTCATGAAAACTGTCTTTCAACCAATTAATGCAAGGTTTTTTAAATGATGTCAACCATTAGCAACTTTGAACACATGTTTTGAACACTTAACAGTACCATGCTGCAAACACAAGACCTTGACTGATCCTTTGTGCAGCTCTGTCACTTCCAACTGTGTGTGAGGTGGTGTTGGGTCTGTATTGTGCAGGGAATTAGCTGAGTATCTAGGTAGGTGTGCTTTGAGCTGAGGGTGAAGTGTGCATTATTTGTTTTTCATCCTGCCTAACATTGTGCTGAGACCAACAGTGAAAGGAAGGTGCATTGCTCCTGTGAGTTATGAGAGACAAAGCTGAGCTGATCACAACTCCCTGTCTTGTGGTACCATCCATTGCTCACTTCTTTGTTTCTATGCTTTGATGTGACCAAGAATGAAGTGTATTACTTATGCATATTATGTAGACACTGACCGGGTACATATGATTTTCTCGTCTGTTACCGGCAAATATATTCCATGTATGAAAAATTATATGTCCATGAAAATGTACTCTGGAAGGAATCTATTTGCACTCCAACTCCAAACCCAGAAAGCAAGTTTCCCACCATGCCACCAACAGAGCAAAAGATCTACCAGGCAGAGAACAGGGTCCAATGGTTATTTTTTTCTTCAGTGGAGCTTGATCATGACCAGGGTCAGAATTATGGCACTTCTTCATATATTTTATCTCTTAAAATATTTTTGCACTCCGGATTCATACTGGATAGGATGGGCTTCACATGTACACTGATGCAAACATGCAGAAGGAACAAAAATACCACTAAAAAAACTAATGCAGGATTGAAGAAAACATCCACCAAAAATGTTCTTCTAATTACAATTACCAAATATACTAGCCACTTTTTGTACCATCAAGCACACAGACAACATCAAAACACACCACACCAAATCACAACCAGCAGAAGTGCAGATGACAACATGCCAAACCTTGTGCCTGTGCACCGAACAGTGGCCTCCGGTTGCTATGAATTTGGCTGCTTCCGAACAGTGGCTTCTGAGCCACCCTACAGTGGGAAAAACTGAGTTTTAGGAGACATCTTCCAGAGTGCTGGAGGCCGGTGATTGAAATTTGCTTCGTTAGCATTTTCTTTTCTCAACTTTTTCAACTAATCAATGCAAGTTATTTTTTTAATAACCATTAGCAACTTCGAACACATGTTTAACAGCAGGGTGGGAAACTTACTTTCCAGGTTTGGAAGCTGAGTTCAAACATATTTTTTTCCAGAGCACATTTTCATGGACATATTTTTATGCATGGAGTCTATTTACTGGTAGCTGACAGGAAAATCATATGTACCTAGTCAATACCTATGCAATATGCATAAGTAATACACATCATTTTTGGTCACATCAAAACATAGAAACAAAAAAGTGAACAATGGATTGCACACCAAGAGAGGGAGTTGTGATGATCAGCTCAGCTTTGTCTCCCATAACTTGCAGGAGAAAGGTGCCTTCATTTCACTGTTGGTCTCGGTGTAAGGCTGACCAGATAAACACAAATACTTAACACTTTTTGTACACATGGAATCTATTTGCTGGTAACCAACAGGAAAATCATATGTACATAGTCAGTGCCTAAATAATACGCATATGTAATACACATTTTTGGTCACATCAAAGCATAGAAACAAAGTGAACAATGGATGGCACTGCAAGACAGGGAGTTGTGATGATCTGCTCAGCTTTGTCTCGTAACTCACAGGAGCAATGTGCTTTCCTTTCACTGCTGGTCTCTACAAGGCTAGCCAAATGAAAAGCAAACACAAATAATTCATGCTTCACCCTCAGCTCATAACACCTACATGCACAGCCAATTCCCTGAGTGCAATACGGACCACTACCTCGCACACCACAGATGAGGTGGCCGTGTGCGAACAAGGTCCTGTGTTTGCAGTATGGTGCTGTTAAATGTGTTCAAAGTTGCTAATGGTTATGACATCATTTAAAAAATACCTTTCATTGATTGGTTGAAAGACAGTTTTCAGAACAGGAAATGCTAACAAAGAAAATTTTGATAGGTGGCCTCCAGGACTATGGAAGTTGTCTCTTGAAGCTTCTGACTGTCACATGAGGTAGTGGTGTCTGGTCCGTATCACTCAGGGAATTGGCTGTGTATATAGGTAGGCATGTGCTCTGAGCTGAGGGTGAAGCATGAATTACTTATTTGTTTTTCACTTGGCTAGCCTTGTATTGAGATCAACAATGAAAGAAAAGCACATTGCTCTTGTGAGTTGCTCTCATTGCTCTCTTGTGCCATCCATGGTTCACTTCTTTGTTTCTATGCTTTGATGTGACCAAAAATGATGTGTATTACCTATGCATATTATGTAGGTACTGACCAGGCACAAATGAACCTTTTTAAAGTTACCTTTTGCATTGAATGGGCTCATTGTGTCTAAAAAAGTTGTCTCTAACAAAATGACCTTTGATTGCACATTGAAAGCACCTTAATGACCAAACAAGTTTTGAAGAATTTACTCTGGCAATGCCAAGTACCCCCAGCTTTGCCAACTAGGGGTTTCTGGTACTTCTTGGGGAGCAATGCACAAATATCTAATGATAAATATTGAATATATATTGAGTAATATAAATATATAATATATAAGAATGAATCCTGATGAATATTGGATCAATATTGAATAAATATTGAATTAATTATCATCTATATTATGACAAATATAGCATCTTCTCACATGACGTAACATGCCACAATTTTTGTGGTGTGCAGATATTTTTAGGACATAAATGGTGCTAAAAACTGACAATAAACACTGACAGCAACAGATCTGAATGTCATCTTGTATTGTGGTCGATGATAGGTTGGTAGTTTGAGATTGCCAAAACTGCTAGTTGTTTTCAGGTATGGACTTTGAGTGGTAGCACTTGACCAAACAATGTTGTTCTTCCTTTTCCCTTCTGGAGTACAAAATACTTCATTTAGTCACAATACTGGAGTGCAAAATGTGTTGATATGCATGACACCAACAAACAAAGTTTTTCACAACACCGAATAACTCAGCAAACAATGGATAGTCATGTTGTTGGACTAGGGTTTATAGAAGCATGTCATCTTGCTATGTATTTGACATAAGCTTACATTACATTGCAGGAACGACTCATGGAGAGGCTTGCTGCCATCACTGGTCCCACATATGATCTCCCGGTCAATGAGGCCAAGGAAACCAAGAAATTCACAAACAAGTGCCGTCTGTTCGTGGGAAATATTACCGATGGAACCAGCTTGGAAGAGTTCACCGAGATGTTCAAGGTATTCGGCGAGACGTCTGAACCGTACCTCAACCTTGAGAAGGCATTCGGCTTCATCAAGCTGGATTACCGGCAGAACGCCGAGAAGGCGCGCCAGGCGTTGAACGGCACACAGCGCAACGGCCGCCTGCTCAAGGTGCGCTTCTCAGCGATGGGCTCAAGTCTGAAGGTGAAGCGGCTTTCGCCATGGGTCAGCAACGAGCTGCTGGAGCTGGCGTTCTCTGTGTTTGGTGAGCTGGAGCGTGCCACTGTGGTGGTGGACGAGCGTGGCAAGTCCACCGGCGAGGGCATCATTGAGTTCGCCAAGAAACCATGCGCCCTGGCGTGCCTGAACAAATGCACTGAAAACGGCTTTTTCCTCACGGAGAGCCTGTGTCCCGTGGAGGTTGAGACGCTGCGGGAGGACGACGATGCGGAGGGCCTATGCGAAAAGGTGCTGCCGAAGAGGCACCAGGAGTACCAGCGCGAGCGCTCGGTGGGCCCCCGCTTCGGTCAGCCGAACTCATTCGAGTCGGAATACGGCAACCGTTGGAAGCAGCTGTACGAGCTGGAGAAGCAGCGCCGAGACCAGCTGGAACAAGAGATCAAGATGGAAATGGACAAGCTGCGTGAACAGATGGAGTTTGCACGGCGCGAGCACGAGACAGAGATGCTGCGTGAGCAGCTGCGCCGCCGTGAGTTGGAGCAAGAGCGCAGCAAGGGCGACTGGGACGTGCGCCAGCAGCAGCGCGAGGAGGAGCGACGCCGCATGGAGGAGGAGATGGCGCGTCGTCAGGAGAGTATGCAGTCGCGCATGCGCCAGTCTGAAGAGGACCTGAAGAGGAGACAGCAGGAGAACAAACTATTCATGCAGGTGAGTTGGTTTTTATGACATTATGTTTGATTAATTGTCTGGCTATTCTTGTATGTAAAGAAGAGGAAGTTGTGAGCCCATGAAATCTAACAAGCGGCATTTGTTGTGCATTTGCATTTAAATATGAGTGGGTTTGTGCTTCTTTTTTTCAAGAATGGCTGATTGTTGGCTGACATTACTGATCACTGCCCCTATCTGCTGGCAGGCCAACGAGCTGAGCAGCCTACTGGACCAGTCTGAGCAGGTGATGTGGAGCGGCGATAACGCGGCCAGCGCCAGACCGCCCGGCGACCCCGACGTCGTCTTCGGAGCGCACCAGACGTGGAACGCCCCGCCCAGTTTTGACGGCCTCGGTACGTTAAACACATGATTGCTGGAGTGGGGTTTTGACATTGGTATCAGTTTAATTTATACTAGTGCACATTCTTTTATGAAAGGCTTCTGTGTTGCGGTGTGTGCCACATGTGTTGTAGGCAGTGTTTTGCTTTATGCCATGTTTACATTTATCTGTGATGTCTGTGGGTAAGTGTCCTGTCTCACAATCGAATGATAGTGGGCTCGAGTCTCGCCTGTCGCTACTCTTCGCCTGCGACCAATCGGCGTGAGATATTAGCCACGCTGCATGACTCGATGGTCGACGTGGCATAAATCAATAACCACCACTTGTGATGTCTCATCTCTCTTGTTGCATGCTTCATCTTTTTCATGTGCCATCTTCATATTGGTTCATGTCAAATATCTTACAGGTCGCACGTCTTCAAATTTTATGATTGTGCTTTCAGGATTTCAGGTCGAGTTTGACAGATTGCAATACTGCCAGGCTATCAAATGGTCATGTTGATAAAAACAGCTTTTTGTATATAATTTTAGTATGTCCCGTGCTACATGCATTATATCACATGTTGTGGTGTGACAAACAAATTCATCATTAGAAAACATATTCTTAATCGGTTCTTTGGATAATTGGTCATGCTGCTGTTTGACAGCAGCATGTCCAATTGTCATATGCAGAGATAATGTAGTCATAACTCATGTACGTTTTGTCACAAGGTGTGTTTGTCACAGAACTCCCCCATGCTATATTTCCCTCACACCCACCAGGCGATGCCTTTGTCCAGGCGATGGCTCCACCTGTGTATCCATTGCTTGCTTCACTATGCTGACAAATACGCTGAAAACTAAAACAAAGGTTCGCACTTTAGTCACATGCACCGCTGGCGAATGTGATGGCTCCTGGTGTCGGCCATCGTGCTGGAATTATTTCATCGTGGGGAAGATAAAAACTGGTCGTGACGTCGGTAAATGGTGAACAGTTAATGCAAACATGATTTCAGAAAGTTAATTTAGAACAACTTCCTAAAAAGAACGTTAACCATTGTAAACAAAAATCAGATGAACCGATATAATTCAATGTGACCATTTCACGGCATTTAATTCGGAGATCAATTCAGGAACTGCTCAAAGTCTGTCAAGTCTGCTCAAAGAGGAAGAAGCAAACTTCCCTCAACAGCGAGCCACAAGGGTGTTTGGTGTTCCAGTCTAAATATCAAATTCCAAAACACTGACTCATCGGCGGAAACGTGCTGCGTTTAACTATTGGAGAATTGGGCGCCAAATGATCAAACCTGGTCGATGCGCCCTAAAGCTCAAATAGCCAATCGACTATTGGAGGTGGGAGTCGCGAGACGTCTCGGGGAGTGGCCATCGTAAACCCGATCTGGATGGTTCTAACGACTGGATTAGCTTTTAACACGGCGTTTATTTCAGGTGGTGGCATGGGACGCGGCGGCCGTGGCGGAGGCCAGGTAGGTGACAACTCCCGCTTGCGCGGGCGAGCTTATGGGGAGAATGGGCGGGCTTCAAGCATCACCATGTGACATCGACGAATCCATGCCATGCCAATGGAGGTCCAAAAATGCACTGAAACTGTAGGGCATGGAAATTATCACACGACATATTAGCGAAGCCATCTGAAGGATATTGCCAAAGACGTTGATCCAAGCCTGAATTAACTGCACCTGATGCCAAGTTTACGGGTATTACAATTACACTATATATGTCGGTTTCTCGCCGATTTCCCTCGACCATCCAGACATCAGTCCTCATGGGCTGGACCTATTTGTGCTGAGAGGAGCCAACTTGTGCCTTGCGCTCTGTGTCCTTGAAATGATTAGACACGAGTGCTTCATCAAGATAAGACTTAATTCCATAATCTGATTTAATTAATAGTTATTTGAGCTTAAATTTGATCCAACTGAAACGAAGTTGGATTTTATTATTTGATTTTCTGGACTTGGATACATTGTTTTCAGTGGTTGGAACTCGGAGAACGAAATTCAGTGCGAGTTATTTTTTGCATTTGCATCATCCTTCATTTTCCGACCGGATCTTTTACTAACTTTTGGTTTGTATATTTGTCAGATGTAGACATAGTTTTCGATCCAGGTTACCGTTGAGAACTGTTATAAGGGCTTGCTGGCTGCCGTGTTTACGACATAGATCTGCAATTTTGAAGTAAGCCGGACGGGTATTGTGAAAGTGTTCGGTTTGAGCGTGGATGCCCAGAGTTACCGGAGGGAAGTGCTTAACCTCCAAGGTGAAACAAAGGTGATGTTATTCCCCGGAACATGATTACATTCCAGAACATGCCTATTTGTCAAACCCTGGCTGAGACTCGTGCCTGACGAATGACCGTAATAGCACGCCGACAAGTCTGTTGTTTCCCAAGGACTGTTGGCAACAACCTTTGAATTGATCACTGACTGAATTTGGTTCGCAATGCATGTTTTTAGAACCTACTGTTCCTTTGGGATTCATGGCGTCCAGCGACGCCCGACTTTACGATGGGACCCATGGCGGGCTCGGCACTCTTTGCCGTCTTCGTCTGCCCCGTATTCACCACAGAGCTCTTACTGGACGACCGGATCGTGTAAATTCTTGTTGCAGTGGAGGGTGGGCTTTACGAGCGTGAAGGATTGTTGACAGGCTTCTCAATATGTGAATTGTTATTATTGGTTACGATGGGGGAAACGATATTGGACGTTGAATGGGACAGGCATAGTTCAACGCCTGCTCGGGCGTGATTATTAACATTTTGGTGGGAAACGCGACCAGAATAGTATTTCCAGCATTTTACTGATATTCGATGCAATGGAATGTGGCAAAATGCAGCCAAATACAGTCGGATTCATGCGAATGAATGAAGTGGCCGGCGCACCCGAAAGTGTCCACCACTTTTTGGTCAGCGAAATAACATAGGATATTTGTGGAAGTGCTTGCGTCACCGTATTGATCACGAAGCACGATCGGAATGGCTGTTGATGCTAACACTACGTTATTGTTGACGTCCGAGTGCTTTAACCGTGCGCGACTTAGCTGCTATGCCTGAACATGTGCTGCTAGTTCAGCAGCTGGCTACTAGTTACGTGGTCGCTTAATGATCTACCATGGTCAATGCGCCTAAAACCCCAATCATATGGCTTCTAATTATGAACGTCTTTGGACGCTGGATGGGCCGGAAGAAAGAAAGAAAGAAAGAAAGGTTTACATCTCCGAAATAATAAGCAGTTTATGGTATCAGTGCGTTGATATGAACTTCCTGAATTAGATAACCGAATGGACATGTAGATGCATTGTGATATATTCGTCTGTCTGGTTACACCATTACGGGATGTGTTTGCACAATGCAGATGTATTTTAGCCACGTTTACCTCGATGCATCCATGGGCGCAGTGACCATTGATGTCGACGCGCCCCTAAGCTCCAATCCACCACCACCTCAATGCATCACTTGTTTTGTATTGGACAAAGTGTTGTATGGTGGTCCAGTGGCGTTCTTCCTTCGCGCCTTGCTCCCGGTTTTAGCCCTAGGGGAGTTCGTAAGTGAAGTCAGCGATCGCAGTTTTTGAATCGTCACTTGTAATCGAAGGTCGGCCGCAGGATCAGCATCATGCATCTTTTGTTCACGTTACTGATGTTCACTCTTCATCAAACATAAAACCATAGCTTCCGGAAAAGAAACTTGTGATGGTCGTCCCTCCTAAATGCGAATTATATCGGTAAAGAGTGACAGAGCAATTGATACGATGTGCTGCGAATCAACAGCGCACCACCCTGACGCCGTCCCTTCCATGTGTGTAAAACACGGATGTTCACTGGTTGACTGGTGACGTGTGCCGTGGTGTCCAAAAGAGTGACAAAATAACTCGCTGGTTGTGCTCACAATGGGGCAAAACGCACCCATCGTGGTCCTCGCTGGAAATTCTCACGTGCTGGCGCTCTCAATTATGCCACTGCAGGTGGATTATGTTGTGGTGAGTGGGCGCAATGTGACCGACATAGTCACTGCACCTTGAAGAGTTCATCTATTGCGGTGCATCAAAACGAAAATGAAAATTTGTTCCCAAGGTAAACCATACTGGCTGGGGAAAGCATGAAAAAACGCTGAATAGAAAATCGCCACGCCGTGGACCTTTGCCTAGCGGAATGATGCCGAGAGATGTTTTATGGATATAGATTGATATACAGTTCTGTGTCCGTTTAACCACGTTAGCATATGAAAATGGTGTGCATTTGACATGGAACAGCTACATTTGGTACAGCGTAGGTACCTTAAATCAATTTGCCAATCACCAATCACGCACCCCGAAATGTCGCCGAAGTCGTTTGGAAACACTAGCAACGTTTCTTCCGACATTTGTATGTATTGCGCCAGAACCGCTCCACCAATTGGCTTCCAGATGCTGCCGATAAAGTATATTTAATTTACATGTACGTATATTAATTATATTTACATTTCAGTTGCATTTGGGTTCGATGAGATGATGCAGGAAAGCACATTGGATGTGAAAAAGAGAATGTTGTTAAACCGCGAAGAGCGCCCGATATGCTTTCAGCTTCCCAATAAATGTCATTTACACTTCTCCAGCTTAACCGAAGGCAGTTTCAGGACACTGCCTAAAATTGTATATATTGCGTAGGTACAAATTATGACTGGCCTGTCAGACGATCCTTCACGCTGTAGGACGACCGGTAAGAGCTCTGAAATACAATGTACTCGTCTTGATTGTACTCTACTTAACATTTTTAGTCTAGTGTGTACGTGAAGCATGTTGTATGGACATATATATGTAGTTACTGTATCTAACTGGAATCACTTGTGTTGCAGAGATCTACAGAGAACTTACTTGCTATACTGAACTCCAGAAACAGAACAGACGCCGCTTGCGTATTTTGCTGCTATTGCAGTATTGCTAGTATTGATTGAAAGGTCGCCACTCCATCCCCGGGACTCCATGCAGTTTTCGGGAGGAAATCACGGAGTCACAGTTATTGTGATATCCGATCCGAGTACGCGAGATTTGATTGGAAACATTGGAAAATGTTGTCAAATATTGGTCAATCAGATATTGAGTAATCGAGATACAAATTCTGCTCAAGTTGTCACGCAAAACATGATTACACACTAGGTTGTAGATACCTTGTTATCCATGTATAGACACCTCGTTATCCATGTATAATCATGCGGTAGAATTGTAACCAGGTCTAAATGAAAAGAACTCCCGTCTTTTGAAGCTCATCGCAAATATATACCCTCATTTTGGAGATGGAGGGACAGTCGGGATAAATTAACCTATGGCTCTTGATGAACACAGCTATATCTCGGCCAAACAGGATACACGTCTTTCATTTTAAGGTTATCGGGGATCTTACCCACAGTTTATGCTGAAACAAACATGATCAGAGCACCATTGTTTGCTTTGAAAGTGAGCGTTTACTGGTGTTTACCAGCATGTGTATACCAAGGGTTTGCCCACGGTGCAAGGGAATTGGAGCTGAACCACGTAGTCAAATCGCCCGAAAATACAGTCGACCTATCGTGCATGATTTCAATCGGTCCGTAGATCGTTGCTCACGTAATTATGAACGGCAAAAAAAAACATAGAAATTGTCGACGATCAATCATCCTCACGAATAGTAAAAACTTTCCAATTTGGCCATAGGCTGTTTGTAAAAGAATTATAACGTTGCATCATATTCAGTTGGATAACCGCATTAAAGTCCATTGCAAGGTGATGTATATGGGATTTTGCCATTTGACGAGACGGCTAGCGCATATTAATCATGTGATCTGGAACAGTTGTTAGTAGTGGTTATCTAAGGCATGACTTTATTTTGATGTATGCGGAAGAAATCAGAAAAACGGCATTTCGACAATGTTCGACAACATTTCGAGATGTATTAAAGCTTTTTCGGTATGCAAAAACAAGTAGTTTTCCCTTCCATTGCGAGATGGCACGTTCGCCGCGGCTTGCGAAGTATTCGGCGATGTGTCGCCCTGTGGTTTCCTGGGATTTTTTCTCCGAATTGAATGCGGAAATTGCACAGTTGAGAAGCCAACACATGAACAGCTGGGTGCATGCAACTGATACATAAGGCTTTGTAGGTGATGTTTAGGTCGGCAGCCGCGCTGTTTATCTCTAGAGAGGTTTTGACCAACAGGCTGTTCCAATTCATATTCAAATGTATTTTCCGTTTATAATGAATATTTCATAATCTTTCAAATGCGTTCATTGGGCATTTATATCTAGTATATGGGCGCTGTATGACCAACGCAGTCTATGCGTCTAAGTATTGAACCATTATGTCTAGTAGGGTTTATATAATTACCGTAATCTTTGCACCAGGGATATCAAGTGTGGTTATTTTAACGTCGACAACGGAGTATGGGTAACATCGGCTTAAATATGACATTAAGTAATATGTGCTGATGCATTCCTGACCAGGCGTGCGATTGCAATATTTTTGTTTTCTTCTCGGGCATGCACCTGAAAGGCTTGGGGATACCACTAGCCAAACGTTGCTGAAGCCACAATTTGACACCTGCATCACACCTCATCGGATGCAATGGAATGACTGATGTTCAAAAGCACGGCGAAAATAACGTTTTTAATTTATGTGGGATACCGAATCTGCGTCTTTGTGTTCACTCGCCTTCGTGATGTTACCAGACTGCTAGACAACCATTCTGACATTGCTGATGAATGTACTTGCACCTGGTGGGTCCTTTAAATAATTGATGACTGAGGGCTGAAATACTACGAAATACAAGAATTGCCTCGGATATCCAAAGAATACTTGCATAGAGTGGGTTAAAGAGTGCGATAATCATCATCAAAAATACTCGATATATTTACCACCCATGTACAGCTGCTCTCCACTTCTCATATCCTACGTGTGGTGTGAATTGGCTAAGCCCATCGCGGAAACTGGCTTTGCCATTTTTGACCGGCTTTGCTGGAATAGTGCTATGAGGCAGCGGATATTTCTGCGTTACCTTTGAGACTGTGGTCACGCCTTTTGTGCGAGCCACAAACCAGCTCCCTGGGGTGGACTGGCGGCTGTGTCTGTTCAGTTTCTGGAGAGAGGAAACGTGATGCCACCTCGGGCAGAGATCGGTCTCGCAGTCACGCAGCTCGTGTTAACGGTGGCGTGTTTTGTTCTCTCTCCCCCGGCCGCTCGCCGCTCCGTGCAGGCGGCCGGTATGGATCAGGGCTATGGCGGGCGTGGCCGTGGGGGCTCCCCGGCCGGATTCCGGGGCGGCCGCGGAGCCGGCGCCCGCGGAGGATTCCGGGGCGCCCCCCGTGGGGGCCGAGGTGGACACGACTCCGAAGGCGACGACTTTCCCAACAAGCGGCAGCGAATGTTCTAAGATGTCAGCAATCGGAAAACTATGGCCGGCTCGGGCCGAGGTGACCCTCGCGAACTAAGTGGAGCGGACTAAACAGGCTTCTTCGTGTGCCGGGGTGCTACTTACCCATAAGAAGACTGTCGGAAGTAATCTACGTGAATTCGTGTCCTGTTCAGTGTCGTCGAGTAGACCAAACACAGACTACCGATTTTTACATGTATTTCGTGACGTATGTATGCTTCAGTTCATTCATTTGGTAGAGATGTACAGAGCCGCTTGTTATCGCTTGCCCAAGCCATGTAAATGCGTCTCACTCGGCGACTATTCTGAATGGTCATTTTGCACCATTGATAAGACGCTTTGGTCCCATTCGCAATTAAGTCTTGTACGTTTGCTCCTTGCGGCAGCCATGTCCTGGAGAGTTGAATGCTACGATCATGTGACTGGCATATGCGGCCGTACCACAAAGCTGGCCACAGCATCGCTGGATTCACACGTTCATCTGAAGTAATTACCACCTCGAAAGACATGTTCGAAACTAGCGCTGAATAAAGTGAAAACCACCCCGGTAGTGATTTAATCCAGCACGCTGATGTTACCAGGCTAAAAGGTGTCAAACCTGAGGCGGTAGCTTGAGCGTCAGAACACCTGGCTCCATTTCCAGTCAGCAGAGCTTGGTGTGTTGTGGTGATTTCTACGAATCAGTTTTTTTTTCTGGAATGCCATTGAGTCTGAAGCTCCTTCGGACGGCTGACTTCTGCTGTGTAGGTAAACAGCGGCGCCACCGGCGGGATTACCAGTCAACCATCGACCGATCGGCGTGAGAACCAGTCGACGCCGTGTGGCATAGCATTCGGATGCATCTAAAACTAAGCCACTTCTACAACTGTTAGGAATCCTGCTATGTGCTTCAGTGATCGGAAGCGCCCCAAAGCCTAGATAGCAAACAGCAAGAATGCTACTGGAGCGCCGATGCGCCTGAGGTGATCTCTTGTGGTATTCGATATAACTAGGCCCTGTGCATTTGTGGCTACGATTATTCACCCTTATCAACTGGACCTGGATTCATCGCTCGCCACTTGCCATAACCATTATAACAAGGATCTTAGTTTTTCCATTAGTTCATTCATTATTTCCATGGTTTCATCAATTTATTTACATCGATTCATCCATTCTTTCCATTATACTTTTTCTTGAACTTTTTACTGTAATATGCTTAAACCAGACATAGCATCAAAATAAATTTATCGACGCCTTCACCATTTTGATGGTATCACAGTCTATGTCCGTGTCACGACCGACAAACCCCGCCATTGGAATACGTATGGTACGTATTTTCCATCACGTATGCAAACGTAAAAGAAGAACGAGAGGTTAACACGCTTGATACTTCTCATTCTTGTTTATAATTATTCATAATTTGTTGTTATATATACTTATTTATTCTTTCTGAGTTCAAGAGTCGCGATCCAATATCCACATGGTGCGGATATTGATTGAAATATGCACTATTGATGCGTAGTCAGCACGATGGTCTTCACCCAATTTTTCGTGGCCAAATGAGCCTATCGTGGGCAACTTGCAAAGAGCATTTGTGTCTTGATATTTGCTTTTTTGCGAACATCACGGAGGTGGTAACATCACGGAGGTGGTCCTGATCAGACTACCGCCATGACACGCGCATGCCACTCACTAATTGGGTCAAGGCTGGCACAGGTTGGCTTTGGCCTACGGTGCGCAACCGCGCCCTCTTCTTGAAGATTCAGAACGCTAGCTATCTTATGGTAGAGAGGCCTCCGCGCCTATAATCGCCGTTGATTGACTCAAAAACGGACGCCTATCTAGCTCGGATTTATTTGTTGCTGTCATCTGCTCTCCAGGGCAGGATGCGGAAATTCGGCTGCTGTACTTCGCAGTCGTCGGTGCTCTCCTCCCTTGTGTATTCTTGACAGAGCCTTGATTGATGTTAAATTCAATTATTGACGCCATATGGTCGCGTCTCATTGCGTCCCGTGAATTCCATGAAAGCATACCGGCTGTGTCACGCCTAAGGTGTTCAGGGCGGAGAGGAGAGAAGTGCATGCGTACACTGCATGAAGTTGACCAGTGTAGTGGTATCGGCCATTGATCAGCGGCTCGCACATGTGGGCAAGAGCAACGGGTATCCTATCCCGTTGCTGGGATAGGATATTCATTGGGGGAGGGGAAACAAAATCAAACATGCAATTTTGGAGGGTAGCATTCCTAGTCGAGCCAAAACCATCACGGGAAATACCTGTTGTTTTCATCAGGTTTGTTGATATCATGAGTTCTCCTATTGCCACGTCCATAGTCAGCCAGAGCTTCAACAGCTTCCTGACCATCCCAATATGGATGGACCTGCCATAGAAGGTGGGAGAAATATCTTCCACCTCCATGTGACTTGTAGTTTGCCATGATGAGTCCACTTTTCTCCAGATGCTGTCAGTGTAGACTCCACTGCAGGTGGCAAAAACGTCCATAATAGTCAATTTGGACATGGGAGGTTCTCCTTGGAGATGCCCTGGATGGGGAGGGCATAGTTATACCCGTTTATGCTTATACTCTTGCATTAAGCAGCCACCAGTGCTCTGGGAGCTATCGTCATGTATGGTTGCGAGCTTCCCTGTAGAAGCCATGCCTTATCTACGAAGCTGCTGAGGTTTCAGGGCTCCAGAGTCTTGTCCATCCTCTTGGTGATGGTGTGTGGGACTGTCCAGTCACTACATCCTCAAAGTACTTCAAAGTAAGTCCGGGCTAAGCAAGCCTTCCCATACCTCCGTCGAAGCAGAAATGACCTGCTCGTTGGGGCACTGGAAGGCGACCAGTCTGTCCACGACGCGATAATTCTCTGGATTGAGCTAGCATCTGAAGTGCCTGATGTGTCGCCACGCCTTTGGCACGCCATCAATTATCTTATGCTCGATTTCTGTCATGCTCTCCCCTTTACCGATGATTGTCGTTTGGCTCCTTGTGTTCCTCATCACTCTTCCACTTCTCTAGTGGCTTGTTTCCTATAATTTGCACAGATATGCCGATTTTGTTCGTCCTCTCGAAATCATCCGTGTCATCTTTTCTCTGCGGTCCTTCTTTTTCAATTTTCAAATTCACTCATCCTGAGCGTGGGCTCTAGATGATCAAATTTTTCGTCGAAGCGCCCTTGGATAACCAACTGACCCCATCCCGAGCAGCCCACTTCTTCACCACAGAGGCATCACAGAACACGTTTATCTCATCTAATTTGCTCCTCAAGGTAATCGGTATCAGCCTTCTTGACCTTACGCATCTCCGTGGCCTTCGTCACGTAGTCTGTCCTGAGCTCTAATGTCAAATCCATTATCCAGCAGAGCCATGAAATGCTTTGTTGGTCCATCAGTCCTCTGGTCTGCTTGTCATTGTAGTACTCCTACAGCTCCAACACAGCTTGATCCACATTTTTCTTGGCCTTTATAGACAGCACCAGAACCAATGTTCTGTGAGGACGGCGGACATCATTTGGACATCCTTCCCCTGGTACTCTGGTGAAAGCCCTCTTGCTTTCCGGTTCAAGAACTCCCATCTGAACATGGTGGTGCACCATCATCACTACCACCATCCATCTTCCTCCTGCATCACCCTTCCCCCCCCCTGCTCCCTCATCGTCTCCATCCTCGTTTCCCTCGTCCCCTCGTATCCATCCCCATCGTATTCATCCCCTGTCCTCCCCCATACGGGAAGGACGACAGTAGACAAATCCGTCTGATGCAACTTTACTCCAATCAGCTTCTGCAGGGTGGCGGAGCGGAAACGGAATCGCCGGAAGCTTGCCACTTCTGGTGGAGAGAATCAAGCTTGAAGAAAGGAAAAAAGTGTTAATGAAGATCTATTGTTTCCTGAAGAAGCATATGTTCCCCGATCAACTGTGAAAAGGGGAAGGTTGCTACTGAATTTGTTTGCCTGGTGTATCAATGAGAAACTCTGGTTCAGATGCCAGTTTGCGGGGATAAACATATTCGCAAGCAAGCGAGGCGTTTTGCCATTTGCCAACACGACTCCGAGACCGAACCGCTAAACTCAAGTATAACCTCCGGAGATAACCTCCATGTTCTCAGAATGTATCGGGGCACTTTATTTCGAAACGCCAGGTGAATCAGTCTTAAAGTCCATTCTACATTGGCGACAGCACCGTGAGCACGCCATTGTGCCGTTCAACGGTTCTTGCACTGTTTCATTTACGCCAAGTTACCAGCCATGAGGTAAGCCGAAATGTGGTCCTCGATTTTCCAATCAGGTTCTTGCTTACACTTCCCTGGTTCTGATGTCATGGGATGTGTAGTGAGTACGTTACAGTACTTCGAAATCTACCGCGAAGTTGGGAACGGCATATTTTGCAGCATTTTGCTCCTTTATGGTGGGCTGAGAGGCTCGCGTCAATTTGTTGCTATGCATGGTTGGATCCGTCTGGACACACCTGCTGCTAACCACCTGGTGGCTATAGGTGGCAACAACTTCATATCTTGTTTCGTCATCTGTACCATGGAGAGTGAACATTTCATACCAACTGACATCTCAAAGTGAGTATTCTCATCCATTTTGGAACCGATGGCAGGCGCGTTTTGCCACGAAAAAATATTTCTTGTATTTCATGCTTGAGGTATCTTGTTGCATTTTTCATCTTGTGTTAGGCACCTATCAATATTGACTAAAAGTTTCACTATCATAGAAGCCACCCGACGAAATCTCCCAGGTCGGCGGAATTGTGAACGTGCAAAACGTACGCCCATTCCATGTTGTTTTATGGTATTGTGTGATTTTTTTTGGGCATTATTGCACTCTCAAGCCCAAATAACCAACGAACGAACGATCTCACAGGTCCTGGGGAGATATCTTTTGCAAATGATATTTTGCAGTTTTTGGAAGCTGATGTATATATATATATATATATATATATATATATATATATATATATATATATATATATATATATATATTTGCTATGTTTTTGTTTTTGCATGCATTGTAAAGTATTGAGCAATTGACGCTGTTGATGTATGTAGGTGTTCACGTTAACATTTTAGGTATTTACAGTTATGAAGACATTATCTTTTGCAGGGAATGCCATCTGGTTTCGGCCCTACTTCATGCGATATACTTCCGAGTTACGACTTGTGCGGCAGGTCGATGCGCCACAAAACCCAGATAACTGACTTGTGCAGCACCCGAGCCGTGCACCGTAGGACTGGACTGTTGGGGGTGCATCTGTTGTCGGCGGTCATGCGCTGCGTATAGGTCAATGGTGTGGGTGGTGCAATACAGCGGGGGAAAGCTGTGCCACAGGAGCCAAGCGTCACCTGATTGCGTGGCTGGTGACGTGAAGCCGACCATTTGAAAATTGGTACGGATAGCGGTACACGCGGTTTCAGGAAAAAAGATAGTACGTATAGAGATATACCACGGCACTAGGTCTCCATGGTTCTCGAGTAAGCCACGGTTCTTGAAAACAAATAGTTTGCATTGATTTGACAGTACCTACACACACATTCTAATGTAGTGTACCAACTGATAATCGTACGGATCTCGTGATACCTTGGGGGTTTTCAACTTCTTTTTGTGAGACACCCTCATTTTTGCAGGTAGCAAGTAAAATTGAAGCAAAATATCCCAAGTTGTAAAATCAACCTTTGGTCCATGATGCCTGACGACCCAGCGTACTCATGATATGAGAATGGATCTAGATTGAATGGAAAATATGAATCATTTTCCCGGAACCTTACCGTGACAACTCGCTTGGCAGTAGTGTAGCTGTTTTGTTTTGGAATCGTTGTCGCACATTCTTTGCAGCCCTGCACAGACAGGTACTGTTGGTGGTGACGACCCAGCCTCGCCGCAGCATCCAATTCAAACTGGCCATTGGGTGGATAAGATGAAGCATATGATCGGAGCCAGTCTGAGCAGCCGGTGTCGTCTGTGTGGTTAGCGCACCGAAGTTAATAATGGTTAGCAGGAGTCGACAATGACAGGTATTCTATGTGCGTCGTTTGCCACACTTACAAGTGTGGTGTAATCGTACGCCCGCGCAGGCGACTTATTTGATTGCTTCTGTTCCTGACCGTGGAATGATCGTGGACACTTAGACTGGTTGTGTCTCCAATGCAATTGTGTCTACCATTATCGTGTCCTATATGGCGCTGTTGGATTAATTCACACTGCCCAGATCAGGAATCAAGGAGATTCAAGGATGACGAAGATTATACGTTCATTGATATTCCGAATTGAATATGCCTCATGGCTCAATAACCAACGGTTTGTTGCGCATTTTTTATTGGCATTTTTGTTATATCAGTGACGAATTTGATCAGAATTTGATATTAATAAAAAATTGAAGTATAAAAGGGGGAGTTGTGTGGTTTATGAGTCATTTGTTATTTCGGAGTTGTTTATGTTGTGCATGAAGTACGTATGAGTACTTTGACCGCCTTTTCTGGCGGCAACCTGTTGCCCCTGGGTCTGCTTGATCGGTTTGTCAGTGTTCGAAAATGTCATCTGCTTCAAAGGAATTTGTGGGATTGAACAACGGTTCCCTTTTCAGCAGTCGTCTCAGTAGGTGCTTTCCATAGATTGTTTTGTGTCTGTGTACTTGTGCGTATGTTCGTACTTGCATATGTGTGGGAAGTGTCAGACCAGGAATGTTCCTCCGAAGTCGCAGCACACCATGTGCAATTCACCTGGAAATTGAGGAAGTGAGAAATTCCAAGTCAACATGTTGATTCTATCTCTCATTCCAATCCCGGCCCTCTGGGGCCGCGGTTGCTCAGTCGGTATGGTGTTGGACTCTTGATCGCAATATTGTGGTTTCGAATACCAAAACCGACGCAATTACCGAGTCCACACGTAACCAATGGACATGTCAGGGCACCGACGCGACAATCCGCTGGAGTTGACGCACCCTATAATCCAAACAACCATCATATATGACAGACGCAGTCCATGCGTCCCTAACTACGCTGTTGGATGCGTCTTAAATGAACTCTACGCATCAGCTGGTACACTTGCATAGCGTTAATGCAAGTGTCATGTTGTTGCCCGGCTATCCATGCACAGTGTGTGTTGGTGCGCTGGCCTCCTGGACACATGTCTGTATAATTTGGGATGCAGGACATCCTTTCCCGGCCAGATTCAACAAAACAAGTATTGAAACCTGGGGCTACCCAATCCCTGTAATGCGAGGTTTCACTTGTCCACTCAATTCGATAGCAATATGTTGAATTTGCAGTCCCGCTGGCTTTCACCGTTTTTCCTCTTACTCGGTTCAATAGCCCTTCCTTGCTGTTTTGTTATTAATGGCCGTCAAAGGCTGATATATATTGTCCAGTCACGCTGCTTTGGCAGAGGTGAATTTTATTTCCATTATTTAGTTATCAGTTTTTCCCTTTCCCGATTGTCTGCCTGGGAATAAGGTGCGTGTCGGTGGCTGGTTTTCTTCCTTTAGTGTCGATCGCGTCAGTTCCGTGTAGCTCGACACATCCTTGCATGCCGTTTGTTTACACCCGTAGCCTGTTGTTGCCCTAGCTCAATTAACCGGCGAAGATGTACCAATGGGTCGTTGGTCTCAATACCGTTGACACCACGCGTGTTTTGTGCCCATTGAATACCCAGTCTTCAGTTGAGATTATAATACTTGCGAGAGTTGCTTTCTCTTGTCGCTTACAAGACTTTGTATTGCTCATGGGCATGACGGATTCAAATTGTATATTGTCATCATACTGCACGATGGATTCGAGAGCGTTTTGCAGGGGTTGCCGAGGACGGCAAATGGAGAAGACTGTTGTGCAGCTGACAATCTGCCATGTGGCAGATTTAATTCCTTAGTGCATTGCAGTCATGCTGTGCTCGTCTCACAATCGAAGGGTTGTGGGTTCGAGTCTCACCTGTCGCTACTCTGCCCGCGACCAATCGGCGTGAGAGATTGGCGAGGCTACACGACTCAACGGTCGATGTGTCGTAAACCCAATAACCAAGCAACGAAGCAGTCATGCTCTGCAAGAAAAGTAGTCCAACTTAAATGGATGGTGATTTGATGTTAACAAAGTCGTGTGCACCGTGCATGTTCACGATGAACTGCTTATATATTCAGATACGGTACTAGATATGTACCACTCTCTTCAGGACAGTTGTGCGCATGCGTGTATACTCTTACATAGCTTCCTTCATCGATGTTTCGGCAGTGAAGTGCATGCATAAGTCACTGCGGGTGCACTAACGCAACATGCGCGTGACTTATTGTTAACAAATTGAGCTGATATTCCAATGTGGTAATGTGATGCTTCTCCCATCTCCAGCGGGAACTCTGCGCCCTAAAGCCCTAATAACTAACTCCAGCAGGAACTTATACCGAGGTATTCTTGAACCTGGCCCCACTGGGCGGAGGGGATACAATTCGCCCCGTGGAGAATTTCTTTAAAAAAAACTAAGAAAAACGCGCATCAGTTTAAAGCCTCCGGACCTGTGTGCAATTTCAGTTTCTGGTAAAAAAAAGTATCGCAATGGGTCAGACGTCACCTGTGACTTGAACGAAATAAAGGGTTGAAGGGTTGAACGAAAAGTCGCAAAATGGGGGACAAGGATATTAGCAATCGATTGGAGCCAATTGACAGCAAATCGAAGACAGTCACTTCACAATTCTTCCTTTTGGTGTAACGTCGTTCTGGAAATGTCTAAGCCACATATTTTTTGTGAGGTTCTTTTTACGTACAAAAATGAAATGTAGATGATTGAGACTCACGTGGATGTTCATAGCACAATTCAAATTAATGCACCCAAAATGACTGAGCTATAACGTGCCAATGGTCCGGTAATGGTCTCCATACTATACGAAATTGAGTGTTGCACGTTATTGTCGCACAGTTTGCGGTCGGCACTACCCTTTGGTGTGTTGGAAACATTGTAGCCCAGGGTTAAAATAATGGTTTTTCGTTAGGTGTGAGTTGTCAAAACGAGCATAGCAGGATGTATAAATTTGCCATGAAATTAGTGTAGTTTAAAATGCCTTGCTGTCTTTCAAACTGAAATTTGAGTCAATGGTGTAGGTACTTATGGCTGGACCTCGTATCATTTGTTTTGAGATTCATAATTTAAGAAGAGCTATATTCGGGGCAGGGAAAATAATAATCAAGCTCGTATTGTATGCCACGTCACATTATAGGTCATCTCTTTACCTGAAATTGTATTTCAAAATGTTCGTGCGTCACCATTATTTGTCAAGTGTGCACATGCTATTTATGAACGAGGCACTGCTAGAAAAGAGACCTGAATACCTCATATGGAGCAGGTTACCTATATTTCTTCCAGAAGGATGTGGATTGAATGTTCATAAAGTGGTATACTCCACCCTATTTCACGAATTATTTATCACTGTTGTAGCCTATCCACTGTTTTATGTGAAAATTAAAACACAAAATTATGAGGCATTTGCCCCGACAGGTTTTTTATTGCTTCTGTCTGGTTCCTGGCAAAATCTTGATGTAGACACATGCACTGCATGGGTATAGCACGGAATTCAATACTTAAACTCTGAATGCATGTGGGCTATGACCTCAACGGGATCCTTACCTATGGCTTTCTTGGCTATCTTAGGATATAAGGTTCATTACAGCGCCATTAAGAGGTGCTCTCTGTGCTGGTTAATTGTATAATGCTCAACTAAATGGAAACTTCTCAAAGTAGGTCCGGTCTTATTGTACTGACTTCACACTTGACACCTGATCACTTGATACCTCACTTCACCTCGTTGGCCTATGTCGTTTGTCGACAAAAGGAACTAAATCGGCCAGCAACTTTAAGTTGAGCGGGGGCAGAAACTGCCCAACATCTCTTCGCCAGTGCTCGGACGCCGACTCCAGTGGCGCGCTGGTTAATGCGCGTTTCCCCGTAATCTGGAAGAGAGACTGAACTGTTCCTTTTGTCATGATATGTGTAAGCCTCCCAACTGGAAGGTTTGTATCCAGCCAGGTTGATGCGCCCCTAAGTGCAGATAATGCCGCAAGTTATGCCCAACATCGATCACACCCGGGCGCCGGCAAACCTTTTACGTTTTGCAATCGTTACATGACCACTGCAGACGATGCTCCCCATAATTCCCCAATAACTAACCAGCTGTTGTGACTAATGTGAACCAGACTTGTCGTCTCGACATTCCACGCACCCCGCTTTATTGACAATTTATCGAAACTAGACGTCACTATTCATTTGATCAACATAATTCAGATTTGGCTTTACGAGCATGTAGACAACGTATAGTTAAATATTCCTAATGCTGGAATTCCGCCTTTCATTCGCGTCTTAACTACCATTCCATATCGCAATTTTTCCCCCAGTGAACATAAGCGACCGGCTCCCCTCCTACCACTCCAGTATATCACAATCCCCATGTTTGAATAGAAAATAATGTCGAACCACAAGTAATTTCCACCATTATCCCTCCATCGTCCCTCCATCACACACCTTTTTATCTTCCCAGTTTTCTGTATTTTTAAGTACAGGAAAATGACAAACTGAAAAAGGGCAGAAAATGTTCGGCTATATTGGCACAGCTAATATAGCCACTTATACAGATTTGTGGTATCATAATGTACTGCTATTTATGTTTTGTTTTGCTTGGTTTTTGTTTTGGTTCGGGATTCTGGACTCGTGCCTTTCTTTTTGAAGCTGTTTTGGCGTACGGAGAATCGGATGCCACAGGTACTTAAAGTTTGGGAAATAGTTGTCCTGTTATCAGACGATTGAAGTCTTTACATTTTCCAGCCAGGAAGCCTAGAACTTCTTTCGCAGAGGAAGCCTTCCCATGTTTAACAACGTTCGGAAACACCAAGGGTTTGCTCTGTTTATAGTTTGATTATATGCTTTAATTTAATTGCTTTATTTAATGCTGCCGCCACTTGATCAGAAATCGATGGTCCCATTCATTAGCCAGCCTTCATCCTCGACAGCCCAGTCATATTATCTGGCTATTTCTTGACTGATCTTGTCATCCTCTGATTATGATGGCCATGAAGTTATTATCAGGCTGTCCTAGCCACCCTAGCACTATCTCGTCATCCTGACAAACCCCATTGTTTCTGGCTATCGCCTGACCACCATAGCCGTTGTCAGCCTATCACATGGCCATCCCAATCATTTCCTGGCCATCCTGACCACCGCAATTATTGTCTGATCATCCTCCCACCCATCCCAATTGTCCTGCCAGGCGCGCTACAAGGAGGGGGGAGGCCGACGCTGCTCCTCCTGCCCTGATATCGGTTCGCGTCTTGCCTACACAAGCGGTGCCGGAGAAATTGCTTGCTTCTAAAGCCCCATACACCAATGGATGTTGAAGCTCTTCACCGCCTTCGGTTTTGCTCTTCACCGCCGGCGATGTCGCTGAATCTTGGAAACCTAGCGCGAGAGCCGCAGTGTAATGGAAACAGGCCCATCGCACTCTGAAGTGCATGTTGTATTATCGGCCACACACGGACGATAAATTGTTACACGTGGCTGCAAAATGAAATCGTTTATTCGAATTCGTTCAACCTTGATTCGAAATCATTCAGTCGTTTGATTCGTTATTCTGGTGCCGAAAAGCTAGAACTGGTTGTTTGGCGAGCTGTGATGATGGGTAACACCATAATTGGCGCGAAGTGGCCCGAGCATTCCGCGCATCTCAAAGCACCAATCCACCACTATAGGATCCTCGCGGTGTTGGTTTTGTATAAAGTACATTGATGCATGACTCCTTTCCGCTTCCGGTTGTCATTGTCCCGCGAATTATAGGATCACGAAGTCCCCGTGAAGCCTGTGCTGACTCACCCTATCAAGATTACGCTAATACCACATCACATGTACAAGATCTTGATCAAATCATGGCCGGTCCCCCATCCACCCGCCCTATCATGATTTCTTCAGATACTCTCCAGAGAAGTGGATACCCTGTTATCGATCTGCACGCTGTGCGTGTCAGTCCAACAACAGTCGATTACCGAGTCGGTGGTGGTTGGCTGGTGTCCGGCGCCGCCGTGCTCACCCTCTTCCGACTGGGTGTAACTGAGCGGTGGTGCCGGTCGCGGCCGTGAGCAGCCGCTGCAATGTCCAGCTCATCGTGCACAGGCGCACTAGCCGACCTCAGACCCAGGGAGACAATCAATTGGACAGTTGTCGGCTGCACACATGACAATGCCTCCTTGAGTCATGTCTCTTGGGATTCTCGCCGTACGCTGCTGTCCGACAGCCGAGGTAAGAATGTAGACCGAGCCAACATTCGAGCAGTTGCTGATCACATGCTTATCGGTGTGATGCTGAACATATCGTTGACCGTGACTGAAGTATCTCGTCTCGCTGCATGGTGCCGTGTTGTTGCAGCTGGTACGAGTACGGCCGTACGCGCCCCTTCATCACAACACGCACGCCACTGCGTGGTGATAGGCTGATGGTTGAACGTCCTGATCTTGTCTGGGCTATCCACTTCCTATGTCACGCCCCTATAGCGATGCGAACCGTGCACGACATTGATGGGGATGATTTTTGGGGCCGTGCCTGTGCTAGCAGACAAGCACGCACGCGAATCCGATATTTGTTTGGCGTGATTCACATGCAAACAAGACTCCGATGAAAATATAAAATACCCTGGGTAGTACACATATGCAACAGAACAGTTCCCTGCAGGATATATGTGTAACACAGTGAAAATCAAGAAGGAAAGTTAAGAAATTTTGAAGTATCCAAATATGACGTACTGAATAATTGGTATTCTACGCCATATAATATGCGCCCAACTGCCAACATTGGCCATAACACCGTTGAGATCTAGACTATTCTTTGAACCACGAATCTGGATGCCGCGCTTACGCCAGAACGGCGGATATATGAACGCGAACGCGATGAAATACTTGGTGTAACCGGTGGAGAGAGATGCTGATCTAAACCCGACAGGCGGCGTATAGGGTACCCGGCAGTCGGAAGCGACTCTAAGCAACCAACCACAACCACCAGCGACGGGCAGTCTCAACGTGGAGTCTGGCCGCGAACCACGCGATCCTAGTCCACCACACCTGAGGGCATCGACCACATGACACGCAGCCTTACGATACTCCTGGAGGCATGTCCGTGGGATTTGTTTGCCAACTCATCCGGCCAAGATGGTGTGATTTGAGAGCGCGAGAGAATCTCGTTACATGTAGTACTTTCTGGAAGTGTATTGCTGGTGTGCGGTCTCGAGCGCATGCACATACTGGATGTGTGGGGAGGGTCGGGTGGTCCCCTTAGCAATCTTAATTGTGCCAACTGCAAACTTCATTGTTCCGGTGATTTGTGGTCGCTGGCGGTGCCCGGCTTGTGTTGCTCTGGCTGACTCCGCTGTTGACGCTGCAGTTGGTCGGCGTGGGGTGAGTGCCGACCGGCTGGAGCTGCACGTGATCTCGGCTCGACACCGGCACACCCGACCCTCACCCCGACGTGCGTGCGGCCTATGCTGCCGGTGACGCACCACCGACACCAACTGACAGGTCAGTCCGAGTCGCGTGCTGGTGACTGCAGGTGTCGCCTTATCTGCACGATATGCAGTTTGCACACGCTTCTTAGATGTCTTGTATTGCAGCTAATTCGAGCCAATTAAGTCCTTAAAAACTCAGTTTGATACATTTGCCTTTCCCAATTTTAGAAAATTGTGTACTGATTGCTTGCAGTGAAACTAGTTTCTACCATAATGCGCATACCTATCCCACAGGTGAAGGGCTGTAGTTGTATTATTATTTCACGTACGCTCACACTCAACACTACCCAGCGCTGACTTTATAAATGTCATGCGTTTAATGGGCACTAGGCACATACCAGTGTTTAAAATCCAGCTTACTCGTATGCATGGATAAGCTCCTCTGTTTGTAGCTTGTGCATGAACACCATCTGAGTTTATTTGCTCGATGCGCCCTAAAGCCAAAATAACCGAGAATTGATCAGCTGGATTTGGGAAATTCAACAGTAAGCCTTTTGCAGAAAACACCACCCGGGTCGATTTTATATCTTTGCAATTGGCTGTTTTTGCTTCGATGCATTTGCAAGTTGATTTTTGCTTTCACAAATTACATGTTGAAAGTTTGCCAGTCTAAGCCGATTTTAACCCTTTGGAAATTGACGCGAAGTTCAAATCAACGCATGCCAAAGTTTCCTTGTTTCGTAGCCTTTGATCGGATCTTAGCAGAGTATTTCAGTCGCGTCAGAAGGCATGTACCAGTAGGTGCATTGACGGCGTCTCGCTTTCAGTGTTACTGCAGCGTGCCGAATGTCGCGGGAGCAGCCGATCGTCTGCTGGCGCCGCCGGGCAACGTACCGCGCCACAGCGAGTCGACTGTCGTAGGCGACACTGGCGGCCCTTGCTCTGCCTGGTGTCGCCCGGTGACGTACCGCACCTCGGCCCCGGCACCAGCCACGGCACAGCGAGTCTACTATTGTAGGACCGGGGGCGGAACTGGCGGCCTGTGCTCTGCTGGTGTCGCCCGGTGACGTACCGCGCCTCAACCCCGGCACAGCGAGTCTACTATTGTAGGGGCGGGGCGGCACTGGCGGACAGCTGTGGCGCGGACACCGACACCTTCACCGCGACTGCTGTGGCCTGCCGACACCCACTGCAGGCGGCACTGTCTCGATGTCGCACGTGTGCTCGTACTAGCGACCAAATACAGCTGTGGATGGTGTGTCTGTGTACAGCTGCGTGCTAGTGGTGGCGGTGTCGCGAAGGGCGCCGACGGGATGGAAGGAACATTTGTACACTCGCAGTTAAACGCAACGACAGATCGTGGGGTTGCAAATACAAGTACTTGGGAAGAAGCGCAAGACATCGGGCGTAGAAACAGATGGAGGGCAGCTCCATATAGAAAATATTTATATTGCTGGTGGCCCCAAAACAAAGATCGAAAGGCAAGTCACTGACCTGTCGATTGTACGGAATTCGCTTTCGCCCATGATGCGCACGGCAAGATTAAATTGGATGGCACACTAACATGAGCTTGTGACGTCTCAGATTCCCTTACGCACGGAACTACGTGCAACATGTAAGACCGCACAGCACGCTTGCAGAGCATATGCCACTGTCAAACGTCATACGGCCTGAACATCAATGGAATACGCTGCTTCGGATGGGACCAAGTTATCCCTCAATGAGTGACGCCCGGTTTTCCCGTGATCACTTCAGTTTTCCATGACATACGGTCCACGATCAAGTTCACTATAAAAAGCGTTGCGCAAGCTCCTGGCGCGTCTTGTCGAAAGCTCCAAGCATGGGAAGCCTGTTGTCCTTCCCACCGGGCTCCACCGCCCAATTCGCGAAGTTCAAACGGCAGAATTTTGGGTGTAGCGTGCGATGCACGCACATAGTATTGTTGCAAGTGGTGCGGCCACGTCGTGGGTGTTATTCCATGGTGTAAGAGCGGGTTATTCTTCTATATCCTATGCGTAACTGTGATGTGCCTTGTTCCTGTTGTAACTGGCTTTGTTTGATGGCGTCCCAGAGGACAACGGCACTGCCGAGCTGCACCAGCAGCAGAAAAAGACGTCCCGTTGTATCCGTATATATTAATACAACGCGATGGTCATTCAGGCTCAACAACAGAAAACATCTCGAACTAGTTGATCGGCGCTGGGGCACTACTGCATTAAATTCACGGCGGGGTGACCAATGAGATGACCCGGAAACAATCGCCTCGGCACAGGTGACATTCGTTCACTAGATGGTGAAATTCCGTCGGTACACCAGGGCCGCGCGCTGGCCTGCCAATGTCAAAACTGCCGGCAAGGCGAGCTGCTCAATCACCATCACACTCCGAAACCGCCATGCCGTAAAACTCCCAGTAGCCATAGAAAATCGCCATGACTAGGTTTTCTTTGGTTATGTATCACGGCTAACATGCACACTTATTTAAAATAGAGCTCGTAAACGACGATGTGGTAATAAATTTGCTTGGAAAACTTGAGACTATTCGGGGCACTTGATGCCCCAACGGCGTGCGTCGTTGCATTGGCGCGAAGATAAATGACTGCGAATGTTGGAGTTCAGGATACTTAGCTTAACACTTCTAATTCCGCCGCCGAAAAACCTATGTTGAGTGTCTCAAATCTTCATCGAAGCAGCAAGCTCCGGTCACCCGGTTGTAAGAGTTTTTACATTTTTCCTAGAATGTCGCCAGCTTAAAAAAATTGGTGCAAGCACCTTAAGTGAAGGAGGCTGTACAAAACGAGACCGCAGGGTGCCAGTAGTTCCGCGAAAGCTCGTCGCGAGCAACTTTCTAGCTGCTCGGGCCACACCCTCCCACTGTTCCTATAGACACATGGGCCAGCCCCACGGCGCGGCACGAGATTGCCGCTGGGTGGGGCCGGTAGGTTCGGGCGGGCGGCACCGCCGCGCCCCTGCCGGCCCCTATCACAGTTGACAAGCGGCGCAGACCGGTGCTGGCCTGCGCCAAGCCGCCGCCGCCACCGCCCGACTAGTCGACGCTCCACCTGTGCGGCTGCCAGAACAGTGCGTACATGCTGCGCCTGTTGGCCGCTTCCAGCGCCGGCGAGCTGGGCACGCTGCAGAAGCGGCTCACCAGCGAGCGGTAGCCGCGCGCCACGGTCACCAGGCCGGCGGGCGCGGCCGGATCGCCGCGCTGCTCGCCCTGCTCGCCGTCGGCCGACGGCGGCGCCAGCAGCGGCACAATGGCGCGCACCTCCTCCTCGTGCGGCCGAAACACGGTGATGGGCAGCATGGTGGCGGCGGCCGCCACCACCAGACACCCCCAGCTGGTGCCCAGGTACAGCTCGGCGCCGAGCACGGCCAGCGCCGTCACCTGGCGTCACGGGTCGCTCGGCTCGTCACCGGCCAGCACACGCCACCACAGGTGCGAGACACTCACTTGTCTGACATGACTCATAGTCGATACATGACATCTTACGATTATTTTATAATCGATTGGAATGCAAATTATTACACCATAGGTGATCGATAACCAACGAAAGTAACGAATTTGAACTGGTCTGGATGCCTACACATCGTTTAAAAAACTGGCGTGTACTGAGCTTGACGGCTTATCACGCGACACAGGTGCATACAATTCTGGTGAATCACGCTGTCATACTTAAGACCGATATTAATATATATTATGTAAATGTTCAACTGGAATTCAATGAAAATGCGTTTGGTCGACTACTTTTGCAGAAGTGGCTACCGGGGAAGGGGAAGGCGGTTAAGAACCTGCTCGGTCACCCAGACGGCGTACCGGCTAAGCGATACGCTCGGGCCAGGGCTGCAGGAATACGCTGCCTCTTAACCCGTCCAGTCTCGGGAGAGGGGGGGGGGGGTCTTCAACCGCTCCTCAGGTTTTTTCGCGGATGGTGGACGAATGGCGCGCGGCAGCGCACCAATTTGGCATACCTTTTCCCACATCAATTTGGTATGCTGTTTCAAAATTTTGAAGTCATCTAGGGTCAACGAGCTAGTCAAGGTCAAGTGAGGTCACCTCCAAAAAAGTTCAACCAGTCGTTACGCTTTAATGGATATAGATATTTTAATGAAACTCAGCGTTTGCTTAACTTAGGGATGCAACGAAACGTACCAGTGGAATTCTTATTTTTCCGTTTTTTTACTAGATATAAATTTTGTGTATATGCCAAATTGCAGTTCAAATAGAGGATTCGGGCTAAAGTAAGCATTTTTTATTAGGGCAAGTTGACTTCCAACAACGTTTCTCGGTCTGCTCTACCCATTGAAAAAGGAAAATTAAAGAAAACTTGAAAACTAAATTTCGAAATGAAAAAAAAAACTTTGAGGGGGGGGGGATAAGTAAAGCCCTGGTCGACTTCGCTGTCCTTTTCTAATTCCAAATAATTTTTTATCTTCTCATGTATCCCCAAAATGAACACCTCAGAGCCAAAAACATAATGTAAGTCGTGAAAAGTGAAAATCTAGCCGCCTGGTGACGTCACTTCTGGGGGGAAATTATTTTGGGGGTGGACCCGGACCCTACTAGACGAGCGCTTTTCGGTGGCACCTGTTCCGTTTTCATGCGATGCTTAGTTTGAATTTTAGAGCGGGGTTACTAACCGCCCCCCCCCCCCCGAGACGGGGTGTGAGGATCTGACCGGGAAGACGGCGCGGGTTAAGGGTCACCCCGTGCTGCCCACCAAGTTAGTTATTGGAGTTTTAGGGCGCATCGACTAAGTTGGCCAAATAGCGCCCATGCTGCGCACCCTATGCTCCTATGCTAGCGCCCATGGGGCACATGCTCTTAGTACACTTTCTCCGGTCCGTCGACCGCACGTCCGGCAAGTGATCCAAGTCTAGGAACGAGCTGTTCCAGCTCGCTGAAATGAAGAGGCTGTGGAACGTGGCCAACATTGGGACAGTCGCAGACAACCGCGGGATCAAGGTGGAGAGGCTGCTCGCAGAGTACCAGACCAGTAAGGACAGCCAGGTACACCGTGTTTATTGTTTGTTTATTGGGTGGATCACGACGCACTTTATGCACATTCACGGCTAATGGCGCCGCCCACACTTTCGCCAGTGGGACGCGGGATTGGGAAATGTCATGAGCGGCGCTAGTGTCGAACCCGGGACCTTGGCACCCATAGCCAGACACCTTACCCACTCGGCCATCCACGCCCCCATTTTACGCGCCCTGACAAAGTTATGGAACACCAAAACAAAGGCCCCAGGCCGCATGGGAGCCTATCACCGCAGTAAACCGACTGAAATAAAATGTACTTGATAAACCCTATATCGCCTTTGACTTCACAAACTTCACGCAAGCTGGGATGAAGACGACCTGCTAAGAAGTCGCCACCTATGCGTTTCGTGGTCATCCTGTATTTTGAAAGCCTATTGGCAGCTTCGTCACCAATACAATCACAAGTTCCGACCAATACGAACATGTACGGTGCCTCCAATGTGCCTGTTACCTGGCATTTCCCCGGGCTCAGGTGCTCCTCTATGCTGATGGAGCGCATCGACTCCGAGACGGGCACCAGCTTCGAACAGTCGAGCTTGTTGACGATGGTGTGCGAGTCCACGTGCCAGTGGTAGACTACGCAGCCCGGATGGATGTACGTCCACATGCTCAGCTCCAGTCCCCGGCTCACCTGACAAACACGTGCCACAGTCATCGGTCACGCAAAACTGGCGAGGTGGCATGCAGTTAGCAAGAGCAGCAGCCTAACACGGCAGGGAGGAACAGATGCAGACGGGTGTCCGTTTTAAAAAAAGAGAAGTAAGGACGGTGACAGTCAGCCTTCTGATCTTCATTTGTTGGTTGGTTGGTTGGTCGGTTGGCTTTGGTTCTGGATTCTTTACAGAAGTGACGGTGCATTAGAACTGGATGAGATATTTCCGTGATAAAACACGCTAAAATCCGACCCCCTGAATCACGCAAATTTGATACCACGTCATATGTCCTGTGACAAGGAATCTGTCAATTTTCGAACACCATGTCGCGCGAGGCATTCCGCCCGAATTATCCACAGGATCAGTAACGATGACTACGGACGGCGTAATGCGTGGCTGGAGACGTGAAGTGCGCCCAGATGAACTCTGTGACATGACCCCCAGTCACAGGCAGTGCAAGACACGCTGCAGTGATGACTCAATTAAAACGAAACTGGTCGGCTCACATGGGCACATATCAACATCTAAAGCAGCGACACCCATTACTGCACTACATTCGACATTCCTGAACTCTTAACTTCGAGGTCACACAGGCGTGAAACAGGAGGCCAGGTCACAGCTGCAGGGCGGGCCCAGGTCTGACCTATGGTCCGGCCACCTCGGGTCAAACGTAGTCGGAACGTAGAAACGTAGACCCAAGTCGGACTGAAGTCACCTCACGTCCGACTTAGGGCGGGCCACCTCGGGTTCTACCCGGAGTCCGCCCACCTCAGGTCAAACTTAGGGTGAGCCACCTCAGATCCAACTTAGGGTCGGCCACCTCGGGTCTAACATAGCGTGGGACACCTCGGGTCGGTCAACTTAGGGCCGGCCACCTTAGGTCTGGTCTGCGGCCCGGCCACACATCTGACCTGCGAGTCGGCAGGGGACAGCAGGCGCAGCACGTCGATGTTGGGGATGGGCGGGTGGTAGTGGTTGATGACCTCCTGGGAGACCACCACCTGCTCCTCCAGCGTGTAGACTGAGACGGCGCCTCCGGTCTGACCGCACCACACCTCGCACCGGCTGCGGCGCACACATGTCACACACATGTCGCACGCGCGCACACACGCATACACACGGGTTCAATGGTGTTTAGTTCAATGGTGGATGCTTCCACGAAGGCAGCTTTTGATGGGCGATCCATTTACATTGACAAAATTAATATACATTGGGAGACATTGGCGACACGATAAGCCGTTCCTATGTAAAACATATCATAGAAACAGTGCTACGTCCGGCCATGTCGGTCAACAAAAGTGACCGCCGGTGTCGTGCTCGAGAAGGCGTGACAGCCGTAGGTGGGCGGTTCCAGAATGCTCGCTCACCAATGTAGCGAAGCAGTCGGGCAGATGATTGGAAGCGAAAGTGAAAAACTTATTTGAACAAGTGAAATAATTTACTGAATCTGCGAATTTGCATGCATCTGTAGGATTAGGCGCATATTTCAGGTAGGGTTTTACCTACATTTGCCCACACAGATAACAAGATGAATCATTATGATCTAGTAGCCCATCGAGATGGCAAACCTTCATGGGGTCAAGAACCTTGGAAACCTAACATAATTCACGACTTGTATCACCAACCCGGATGCTCCAGGATCGGGGCAGCCCGATGGGAAGCCCCAAAGACGATCGGTACACCAAGACGGATCTCCCGCTGCGCTCTCTTGATGTTACAATCAGCAACTCCAGTCCCGATATAGGCAACAAAGGATGTGACGACCAGCTGATTATTGGTTTTACGACACGTCGACCTCTGAGTCATACAGCATTGCCAATCCCTCACGCCGGTTGATCCTGGGCGAAGAGCAGCGACAGGTGAGACGCGAACCCAAAATATTTCAGTTGTGAGACGGGAACCTACCTTTAGACTACCCGTCCCCGATGCGACGGCTGGGTGTGGATAGACTGCTAAAATGATATTCAGTGACTCCACTAACGATATAGACGGCAAAGGATGCGACGGCCCGGTGTGGGAAGACATCAGTTTAAATGGAGGGTTGTGAGCTTCCTGTGCCAGATGCTATGCAAATTTCAAGCAAGGAAGTGTAGAATTGCATATTTTGACACATTTCCAGATGGCTCCACATAATTTGACAAATTATGTGCCGATCCAGGATGACGCCCAACATCTTAACATACGGTAAGGTATACTGTGCGACCAGTTGAGTCAGTATGGGAGCATCTAGCTTCTTCAGAGCAGACCGGTGATCGGGGAATACACCGAGCCTAGTAGTTGGGTGTCATCGGCATAAGAAACAGGGAATCCATGGAGACAGAACGCCATTATAAAAGTGCTGAGCAAATTTTCGACCAACCAGCAACCACGGCGGAATACCGTGGGTGAGTGGGAGTGAAAGGACGCTCGATCCTCCCCTTTAAGAGGATTCCCCGCAGTGTGGTCAGCCTCGTTACTCGACTGGCCAGGGAATTGGCGCTCCCTCGGGGTAACATAGCCGCCCCGATAAGGGGTGTGGAAACACGGATGGGTTTCTGGGGGCTCGTACAGTCTCCATCGTCCATCCCTCTTTTCGAATTCTCGTAACCACCCCGTGCCAGCGACCTTTTGTATGTCTTTCATCCAACATTGCAACACCACTCCTCTCCTGTCACGAGCAGGTAGGTCAGCTTCCCCTGGTGAACCCGTCCACTCAGTTTTATAGGGGTAGCCGCGCCCACTCGGTCCGTCCCCCGGGGTTGACGGACTCCTGGAGGTTGAGGTCCCCGTTGCACGGTGCTAATTGTGACGGGGGACCAACACACCTTTTTGGTCCTGATATCCCGGAGGGGCGGACGGGCCCGTGAGGCCTCACACGGGCCAAGTGGCTGGTCGCCTCGGGCCGGGGGTCTGGGACCCTTCCCAGTGCCCTCCGGCCCGGCCGGCCGGGGTCAAAGGGTTGGCGGTGCTGGGTCCCGGTCGGGGTGGTGAGTCTCTCCCTCCCGGCCGGGCGAAGGCGCCGCCTGCCCCGTATAGCTCCTTGAGCGCCTGGCGACCTCCCGTACGCGGGACCCAGGCGTCCCCCCCAGTAGGGCCTCTAAGGGGTGGAGCACTCGAGGAGCCGAGACAACACCATAATGTATGGCATCTACCGACAAACAAAATTCCTGGTCCCTCCCGTAGGGACCAGACCAGTCGTTCTACTGTCCAAAGTATTTTTATTTTTAGAGGACAGACAGTCACTCGCCTCGTTGTCGCCCTTCCAGCGACGCGGCGAATGCGACCGATTTGGGAAGGTTTTGCGCTGCGAAAAGTTGAGAGACGGCTCCTTGGAGGTAGAATTCGCACATGCAGGATAAGCGGAGAGTGCACTGCTGGTATCTGAGTTTATATAGTGTTCAGAAGGATGGCGGGAAAATCGACGAGACCATACCAATCAGCATAGAGCCAGACGAGACAAAAAACCTCACGAGGCGTGATAAACTGCTTCGACTTGAGAGATGTGCCTGAGGAAGAAGTCGTAGATGGACTGTCCGAATTTGGTGTGACCGGGGCAAGGAAGATGAAGGTGAGGAGAGGGCCAGACATGATCCCAACCAACAATGCCATCTTAACATTCAATATTACAGATTAGCCCACTGAAATCCATGTTGGCTACGTTCACGTGAAGGCACGCACTTTTCTCACAAATCCAATGAGATGCTTCACATGTCAGAGGTTCGGACATACCAACAATTATTGCCGAAATCGTCCTGTGTGTGGTAGGTGTGCCTCTTACGACACCAGTGAATCCTGCAACTCCGAGATGATATCCTGCACGGACTGTGGCAAGACACAAACTCCCCACGCTTCATTTAATCGAACCTGTTCAAGCTACATGAGGGAAAAAGAAATCATATCGATAAAGCACACCCAGAAAATCACGTTCCGAGAGGCTATGGAAAGTTACGAAATGTCTCGCCCCATAATCTCGTACGCTGCGAAAGTAAAAAGCTCTGCACTGGCTCAACAGAATGCTAATATTAAAAACGCAAGTGATCTCATAGAGCAACTAAGCATTCTTCTTCGAAACGTCGGTGTGCCTGTCCCTTCGCCAACATCTTACCCTCTGGGAACACATGACATCTCGTTACCGACGTCCGAAGTACTCGGACCACCACAAAAAAGCACGTTTCTACTACTCCGGAGGAGACTTCGGCGCCTCTGAATGTCCCATCGCACGCCACCCTGCCCGTCGAACGGGAGTGTGAAAAGTGGCAAGAGGCACGGCGAGGGAAACGCCCCACGAAGTCCTCGGCTTCAGCACCCTCAATCCTTCCTTCCACCAATGCCCAACCTACCTCAAACCGCCCCATTATCACGTTCCCCTCAGACCCCACATCAATGCCATCCACAGCGCCATCCAGTGTACCCAAGTCCTTACCAAATACCTACGCACACTCCATCCCGACCGCTACATCGACGTTCTGCCCAACTTCACCATGCCATTCCGCTCCGGGGAGTTAAAGTGCGTGCCGGAGCTCCGGACTTGGGGGCTCCAGGGCGCACAGCCCGACTTATATGCGTCCCCTCGGGCCCGGAGTCCGGGGGCCGGCACCCGGCGGTGACACCCCCGCTGTCGCCGCATGCTACATCCTCGACACGCAGGCGAGTCGAGGGCCCGTCTGGTCCTATACCACAGACCAACCGGTCTGAGATGGGACCGCCGCCACCGCCACCGCTTCTGCTAAACACCACCAGTAGTGGAATCTGGTGGACCACCGCGCGCTGAGCAGCGTGCGATACCTTGGACTGCGTCACCCCCCGAGGGGGCTACACCGCGTTCACGCCCGAGGACATCGTCGCTCGGTGCGCATCCGAGCAGCCACCCGGAACAGAAAGCAGGTGGCAGTCGCTAAAAGGTGATTTTAGACACAGACACAAAATAATTTAGTCAACTCTCGTCAACCACCGAAATGCCCTCTTTCGTTTTACAGTGGAACATACGTAGTTTTAGAGCCAATTTTACTGACCTTCAGGCTGTTTTATCTCAGCGGAATCCCGCCGTTGTCTGTCTCCTAGAAACCAAGCTGTCGACTAGGGCCTATTGCTAACTAAATAGCTACTCAGTATTTCGCAGACATTCCATTCCGACTGTTACAGTGGCACATGGTGGAACCATGCTGGTGGTGCACAAAAGCGTACCTGCGCATCAGGTTCCTCTGCGCACATCACTGCAGGCAGTTGCTGCCCGGGTGACCTTTGGCGACCGTCCAGTAACCCTCTGCTAATTGTACCCGCCCCTGGCCTTTCCTCCCCTCTGTAGAGCTTGGACGTTTAATGTTAGAGCTCCCACCGCCAGTTCTACTTTTAGGCGAGTTTAACTGTCATCACTCAGCCTGGGGCTGCAACACGACCAATGCCGGGAGAACACTCTTCGAACGTTTTATCCACGCCGATTCATTATTTCTTTTAAATACAGGCTCGCCCACGCATTTTACTTCACCGTCCGGAAGCACATCTGTTTTAGACCTGAGCCTCTGCTCCCCACAACTGGCGGAACATTTTACCTGGTCCGTAGACAACGATCCGCTGGGAAGCGACCACTTCCCCGTGTGGTTGGAATACCAAGCAGGAGCTGTCCTTGGCATGGGGCCTCGGAGATGGAACTTCCGAAAAGTTGACTGGGGTGAATTTGAGGCGCAATTAGAGGAGAAGTTCACTCCCATCGACGACTCTCCATCCACGGTGGCTACTTTTACGGCTAGAACACTCGAAGCAGCCACCACATGTATTCCGATGACTTCTGTGTCTCCCCATCGTACCCCAGTGCCGTGGTGGACTCCGGAGTGCCGGGGGGCCATCCGTGCGCGTAAACAAGCCTTTCGAACCTTTGACCGTCGAAGCACAACAGCCAATATGATCGCATTTATGAAAGCCAGAGCATGTGCTCGTAGGACTGTTAGGGAGGCCAAACGGAATTCGTGGCAAAAGTACGTCGGAGGCCTCAGTTCATCCACGTCCCCGAAGAACGTGCGGTCGCGAATAAAGCGTATATCCGATAAATTCTGCTCTGCCCCGTTGCCTGTCATACAAGTAGCAGGTCGTAACATTATACACCCAGCTGAGGTCGGGAGTGAATTTGGCCACACGCTATACTAGCGAAGCAGATCCAAGAATGATTACCCCGACTTCCTACGTCATTGTTTGCAGAGCGAGAAAATTTGACTAGAGTTTTCCACATCTAAACGGTTGGCATATAACAAGCTAACCCTTCACAAAGTCAGGGTTAGCTTCAGCAGTGATTTCTTTGCGTGAAGTATCTGAGGGTCCTGATAAAATACATAACAAAATGCTGCGTCACTTGCCACCTTGTGCCCAGCACGTTTTACTGTCCACGTTAAATTCGCTGTGGAAAACCGGAAATTTCCCAGCAGCCTGGCGACAGGCCACCGTTATTCACTCCTGAAAACCCGGGAAGGATGGAAAGGATCCTCTTCACTATCGTCCGATCTCGTTAACATCTTCGCTATGTAAGCTAATGGAGAAAATGGTGAATGTCCGCTTACCTTGGTATCTGGAGGACAGAAAGATTTGAGTAAATTCTCAGTGTGCTTTTAGGAAAAATTGCTGTACAATCGACCATCTTACCGCCCTTGACACCGACATACGTGCTGCTTTTATAAGGAAGCGACATGTTGGAGCTGTGTTTTTTTACATTGAGGGCGCATTCGACACAGCATGGCGCCATGGCATACTTGTAAAAATACAGGAATGCGGCCTTCGTGGCCCGCTAGCTTTCTTCCTTCAAAACTACCTAAAAGATCATCTGTTTAGAGTCCGTGTTGGCAACCATTTCTCTGGCTGGTTTCGGCAGGTGAATGGAGTGCCGCAGGGCGGCGTGCTTAGCGTTCCCCTGTTTTCCCTCCTCATTAATGATACCGGCAGTACGTTGCCACCAGCTATCTGTAACTCGCTTTTTGCCGACGACTTCGCTATTTGGACGTCGAGCGCCTCATCACCCGCATTACAAGGCAGCTACAGCTTGCTGTCTCCCGCTTGGAACGATGGGCAAACGCAAGTGGCTTCCGTTTTTCAACAGGAAAAACTGGCCACGCATTTCTGTCGGCGTCAAGGCTGTCAGAATATGGAAATCATGCTGTATAAGTCACAAATTCCTACGAGACCGGTGGTTAGGTTTCTTGGTGTTATGCTTGACTCTCGCCTAACATATCGGGACCATTTTAAAATGCTCCGCGACAAGTGTTTTAAAACGCTGAATATACTCAAGGTGGTTTCACGCACATCATATGGTGCCGACACTCACATTGCTGCTTTTATATCGATCTTTAATCCGTTCTAAGCTTGACTATGCGTGCTTTGTGAAGGACAGTGCATGTGCAACAGCAAAGCCAACGTTGGACACCATTCATCACACTTCGCTACGCATTGTTACCGGCGGGTTTCGCAAGTCACAGGCATTAAGTCTTTTAGCAGAAACCAACGAGCCTAGCCTTGCTGTGCGTCGCGAATTGCTTGGGATGCGCTATGCATGCAAGCTGCGCCAGTTTCCCGAACACCCCACATATCGGTCAGTATTTTCCCGACGTATACTTGCTCTGTTCAGAAGGAGACGACTGGGAACATCGATTCCTTTCTGTGTGAGGATCCGCGCCCTCTTCGAGAAAAGCGGCATACGCTTGAGTGGAGTGCTGCGTGTAAATTCTCTAAAAACTCCTCCCTGGAGATTGGTCTCTCCAGATATTGATCTATTACTGACACGTATGAGAACAGGTGATGTCGTTCCTGCAGAATTTAAGTTCAGAGCACTGGAATTTATTTCGTACTACGGGGACTACACATCGACCTATACGGATGGTTCCAAAACGGGCACCGGTGTTGGCAATGCCTTTGTTACAGACACTGCAACTCGAACATTTTCGCTACCAGCAAATGCATCGGTTTACACATCGGAATTGGGCGCAATCAACAAGGCTCTGTGTTTTATTGAGATTGAACATGATACGTCGCATGTGATATATAGCGACTCATTCAGCAGCCTGCTGGCGCTAAGAGGGTTTTACCCACAAAGCCCAGTGGTACAAAACGTTCTATCTAGACTTACGTTGCTCAACACAATAGGTAAAAAAGTAGTATTCTGTTGGCTCCCAAGCCACGTGGGAATCGGCGGAAATGAGTCTGCGGATGCTGCAACGAAACGCGCCGCTCAAGGTCCACGCACTCGACGTCTTCCTCTCCCTGCGAAATACTTTTTCCCAGATATTAGGAGTGCCGTTCTAAAGAAATGGGAGGCCAGCTGGAAATCCATGACTGATAAGTTGAGGAAAGTTAAGCACAGTCTCGATGAATGGCCATCATCATCACATAACATTAGACGCAGGGAGGTGGTATTATGCCGCTTGCGAATAGGCCACACATTCGGCACCCACAGTTGTCTTCTGACCGGTGACGAAAAGCCGTTGTCAAATGTGCCGCGCTCTCCTATAAGTACAACACATATTGGTTGCGTGCCCAATACTTGCCCCTGTGCGAAGACGTCACTTCGGGCGCAGTTCAGTCTCGCTACGGGAAGCATTGGGGGATGAATCCCCATTCATACAATCTGGACAGCTATTCCACTTCCTTGCAGAAGTCAAGTTTGCAGTGGCGTATACGCCCCATTAATACAACGACAGGTATGTGGCAGAACTGGTATGGTTATGCTGTATATCACGACAGTGGATTTCCCAAGGTCACATTGAGTGCCAGCTTCCGTTCTACAAACTATTATGAGTGACTATGTTATGGGCGCTGCATGACCTCTGCAGTCGATGCGCCCCAAAACCTCAATAGCCAACCAACCAACCCGTTAAGAGGACGAGGACGGCGGACGTGAGCGCCGAACGGATACCTGGTGTCGGCCGAGAACACGGCGCGCACGCAGTGCAGCTGTCCGCCCAGAGTGCCCAGCTCGGTCATGACGAAGCTGCCCTCGCCACGGGTTGGACTGTTGGGCAGCACGTCTGACCTGCGGTCACACAGGGTCACGTCACAGGTCAGCACAGCACACCACACCAGACGACTGCAGCAAAATATCTACACCAATATATCAGATGTCTGCAATACATAAATATATCTGCAGCCAAAATATCTGGGCCAATCATAGCCAAAACTGTTTGGGTTGCCAGACCAGTTGGTCTCCTCTACGGCCGCCGTTATCGGTCGGCCGCACGGTCACTGAACACGCCGGTCACGTGGCATGACGCAACAAAAGAAAGAAGATAAAAGAAGATACACACGCACACGCACGCACACCGCACGCACACACGCACACACACGCACACACACACACACACACACACACACACACACACACGCGCACGCACACGCACACGCACACGCACACGCACACACGCACGCACGCACACACACACACACACACACACACACACACACACACACACACACACACACACACACACACACACACACACACACACACACACACACACACACACACACACACACACACACATATATATATACATACATACATACATACATACATACATATATATATATTGAATAATATCTGGACAAATTAATGGACACGTTTTGGGCACAAAAATTCAAGTGCATGATTGTGAGCTTCAAGTTTTTTTAAAGCTTTTAAATTTTGCAGAAACGTTGATGATGTACTTTGTGGTGGAAATATAGTTTCTCTCTATGTGCCACATATTGTATAATATAAATATATATATATATATATATATATATATATATATATATATATATATATATATACATATATATATATATATATATATATACACACATATATATATATATATATATATATATATATATCGGAATCGACTATCCTGGGCTTCACTCTCGCTAGCTTAGATATGGTGTGGGGGCCCCATCAACTAGGTAAGAATCTTCACTCCTGAATGCACATATTCGGCTGGCGACATGGTAACATGGCCGGTAGCAGCTGGGAACATGCCATGGCCGGACATGTGTTCTGGAATCTGCCGCGATCCGACCTGGTGTCACCTCGTGACCTGTCATGACCTGATAGGGTTAAAATAACAGTTTTTCGTTAGATGTGAGATGTCCAAACGTGCACAGTAGGATGCCGAAATTTGCCATGGAATTAGTGTCGTTTAAAATGCTTTTGGTGTCTTTCGGACATTAATTTGAGCCAATGGTGTAGGCACTTATGACTGTACCTTTATCATTTGCTTTGATATTCATAATTTGGGTGAGCTGTATTCGGGACAGGGAGAAATATACCTATGCTACAAACTGGTCTGCCAGCCATATCACATAGTTAATCGCTTCACCTGAAATTGTGTTGTGAAATGTTCATGTATCACCATTCCTTATCGAGAGCAATAGCATGACACTTATAAACGAAATACTGCTAGAAAGGAGACACGAAGACTTCACAAACACACATCAAGGAACAAGATGTCTTCTACTACTTCTACTTCTTGGAGAAGGATGTCGATTGAGTGTTCAGAAAGTGGTACCACCCTATCTCACGAATGGTTCATCGCTGTGACCTGGCCTACGTTTTCCTCTCCCTGCGAGGGACGTCTTCCCAGACATTAGCACAGGTTGAAGAAATGGTAGGATAGCTGGGAGCCCATGACTGACAAGTTGAGGAGAATCAGATACCGTCTTGGTGAGTGGCCGTCATCATTACATAGAACTAGACGAGGTGGAATTATGTCGCCTGCGAATAGGTCTCACATACAGCACTCACGGATGCCTCCTGAGTGGCGACCAAAGGCCAGTGTGCGAAAGGTGCCAAGCTCCGCAATCAGTTGAACACATATTGGCAATGTCCCAACTTGCCCATGAGAGAAAACGTCACTTTGGACGCACTTCAGGCACTCCAGTCTCGTTACGGGAGTCGCTGGGGGACGAATCACCCCTCGTTCAATCAGGACAGCTAATTCGAATCTTTTCATACATTAGATTGTCTGCAATATATACACCTCATCACTAATACATTGTCTGGCATGTGGTAAAATCTATATCGTTCTACTTTAAGTCTTGACTGCAGCGTGACGATAACGTGTTGCATATTAAGCCATCTTGACTAGCTTTCGCTTGGATGCTTCCGTATAACTTGCTATGTTATGGGCGCTGCATAATCACTGCAGTCCATGCGACCTAAACCCTCAGACAGACAATGATCTAACCTGAGACACGTGGGGACCTGTCGTGACCTGTCGTGAGTTGCGTGTGACTTGTGACCTGACCTGAATCGCATGGGGACCTGCCGCGATCTGACCCTGAGTCACCTGGCGCCTGCCATAGGCTGACCCGAGTCACGCGGCTACACGCAGTGACCTAACCTGGTGATGAAGAGTCTGCCGTTAGCTAGCGAGACGGCCACACGGTCGATGGCGGCCAGCGGACAGATGTCTCTGACGGCGGCCGGCTCGCTGCTGTCCGGCTCCAGGGTGTACGAGAACACCTCCTCATACGACGACGTGCTGCCCACAGAGCAGGCCACGTCACGGCACAGCCACCTCGGTCTGCTGGCGTGTGCAACAATCGCCAGCCAACACACGTCACGCAACACTCGCCAGCCAACACACGTCACGCAACACTCGCCAGCCAACACACGCCACACAATATGCACGGCACCAATGCTCAGTATACCACACTAATCAGCATGTGTAGGTCCAACTGACCAACATACCCGTACCTGTTAGTTCCACTGACACTTAGGCCAGCACACACGGAACTTTGTGCCCTACTGACTAGTAAATCAGGGACTTTGTGTCCCATTGACTAGTATCCACGAGAATGTGTGCCCCACTGACCAGTATCCCCGGGACTGTGTGCCCCACTGACCAGTATCCCCGGGACTGTGTGTCCCATTGACCAGTATCCGCGTGACTGTGTGCCCCACTGACCAGTATCCCCGGGACTGTGAGCCCCACTGACCAGTATCCGCGGGACTGTGTGTCCCATTGGCCAGTATCCCCGGGACTGTGTGCCACACTGACCAGTATCCGCGGGACTGTATGCCCCACTAACCAGTATCCCCGGGACTGTGAGCCCCACTGACCAGTAGCCGCGTGACTGTATGCCCCACTGACCAGTATCCGCGTGACTGTATGCCCCACTGACCAGTATCCGCGTGACTGTATGCCCCACTGACCAGTATCCGCGTGACTGTATGCCCCACTGACCAGTAGCCGCGTGACTGTATGCCCCACTGACCAGTATCCGCGTGACTGTATGCCCCACTGACCAGTATCCGCGGATCTGGCCGCGCGCATCTCCCACCCAGACGCTATCGCCGATGACGGCCACGGCGGCGGCCACCTGCGGGAGCAGCAGGCTGTGGCAGTCGACCACCTGGTGGTCGCGGCACGTCAGCACGTCCAGCACACAGCCGCTGCGGGCCACCCACACCTGGTGCTGACCACCTGAAACACACAGCAGTCAGGTGTCACCGTCACACAGCCACACCTGATATACACAACAGTCAGGTGTCACCGTCACACAGCCACACCTGATACAGACAGCAGTCAGGTGTCACCGTCACACAGCCACACCTGATACATACAGCAGTCAGGTGTCACCGTCACACAGCCACACCTGATACAGACAACAGTCAGGTGTCACCGTCACACAGCCACACCTGATACATACAGCAGTCAGGTGTCACCGTCACACAGCCACATCTGATACACACAGCAGTCAGGTGTCACCGTCACAGCAGGTCACGACACACCTGATACATACAGCAGTCAGGTGTCACCGTCACACAGCCACACCTGATACATACAGCAGTCAGGTGTCACCGTCACACAGCCACACCTGATATACACAGCAGTCAGGTGTCACCGTCACACAGCCACACCTGATAAAACAGTCAGGTGTCACCGTCACACAGCCACATCTGATACATACAGCAGTCAGGTGTCACCGTCATACAGCCACACCTGATACATACAGCAGTCAGGTGTCACCGTCACACAGCCACACCTGATACAGACAACAGTCAGGTGTCACCGTCATACGCCACTCTATACAGCAGTCAGGTGTCACCGTCACACAGCCACATCTGATACAGACAACAGTCAGGTGTCACCGTCACACAGCCACATCTGATACAGACAACAGTCAGGTGTCACCGTCACACAGCCACACCTGATACATACAGCAGTCAGGTGTCACCGTCACACAGCCACACCTGATACATACAGCAGTCAGGTGTCACCGTCACACAGCCACATCTGATACAGACAACAGTCAGGTGTCACCGTCACACAGCCACACCTGATACATACAACAGTCAGGTGTCACCGTCACACAGCCACACCTGATACAGACAACAGTCAGGTGTCACCGTCACACAGCCACACCTGATACACACAGCAGTCAGGTGTCACCGTCACACAGCCACATCTGATACAGACAACAGTCAGGTGTCACCGTCACACAGCCACACCTGATACATACAGCAGTCAGGTGTCACCGTCACACAGCCACACCTGATACATACAGCAGTCAGGTGTCACCGTCATACAGCCACACCTGATACAGACAGCAGTCAGGTGTCACCGTCACACAGCCACATCTGATACATACAGCAGTCAGGTGTCACCGTCATACAGCCACACCTGATACATACAGCAGTCAGGTGTCACCGTCACACAGCCACACCTGATACATACAGCAGTCAGGTGTCACCGTCACACAGCCACATCTGATACAGACAACAGTCAGGTGTCACCGTCACACAGCCACACCTGATACAGACAGCAGTCAGGTGTCACCGTCATACAGCCACACCTGATACATACAGCAGTCAGCTGTCACCGTCGCACAGCCACACCTTAAGTGATACAGACAGCAGTCAGGTGTCACCGTCACACAGACAGTGGTGCCACATCTGATACATACAGCAGTCAGGTGTCACCGTCACACAGCCACACCTGATACATACAGCAGTCAGGTGTCACCGTCACACAGCCACACCTGATACATACAGCAGTCAGGTGTCACCGTCACACAGCCACACCTGATACAGATACAGCAGTCAGGTGTCACCGTCATACAGCCACACCTGATACAAACAACAGTCAGGTGTCACCGTCACACAGCCACACCTGATACAGACAGCAGTCAGGTGTCACCGTCACACAGCCACACCTGATACAACACAGTAGGTGTTCACACGCCACATCTGATACAACAAGCAGTCAGGTGTCACCGTCACACAGCCACACCTGATACAGACAGCAGTCAGGTGTCACCGTCATACGGCCACACCTGATACATACAGCAGTCAGGTGTCACCGTCACACAGCCACATCTGATACAGACAGCAGTCAGGTGTCACCGTCATACAGCCACACCTGATACATACAGCAGTCAGGTGTCACCGTCATACAGCCACACCTGATACATACAGCAGTCAGGTGTCACCGTCATACAGCCACATCTGATACAGACAGCAGTCAGGTGTCACCGTCATACAGCAGTCAGGTGTCACCGTCATACGGCCACACCTGATACATACAGCAGTCAGGTGTCACCGTCACACAGCCACACCTGATACATACAGCAGTCAGGTGTCACCGTCACACGGCCACATCTGATAAGAAAAGTGGGGTCGATCAGCCACACCTGATACATACAGCAGTCAGGTGTCACCGTCACACGGCCACACCTGATAAAACGTCAGGTGCACCGTACAACACATACAGCAGTCAGGTGTCACCGTCACACAGACACACCTGACAGCAGTCAGGTGTCACCGTCACACAGACACACCTGATACAGACAACAGTCAGGTGTCACCGTCACACAGCCACACCTGATACATACAGCAGTCAGGTGTCACCGTCATACAGCCACATCTGATACAGACAGCAGTCAGGTGTCACCGTCATACAGCCACACCTGATACATACAGCAGTCAGGTGTCACCGTCATACAGCCACACCTGATACACACAGCAGTCAGGTGTCACCGTCAGGTGTCACCGTCATACAGCCACAACTGATACATACAGCAGTCAGGTGTCACCGTCATACAGCCACACCCGATACATACAGCAGTCAGCTGTCACCGTCACACAGCCACACCTGATATACACAGCAGTCAGGTGTCACCGTCATACAGCCACACCCGATACATACAGGTGTCATCGTCATACAGCCACAACTGATACATACAGCAGTTAGGTGTCATCGTTATACAGCCACAACTGATATACACAGCAGTCAGCTGTCACCGTCACACAGCCACATCTGATCCCACGCAATGGGGTCAGCCTCATCACTCGGCTGGCCAGGGAATTGGCGCTCCCTCGGGTTAACATAGCCGCCCCCATAAGGGGTGTGGAAACACGGAGGTGTTTCCGGGGACTCGTGTAGTCCAAATTGCCCATCCCTCTCTTCAAATGCCCGCATCCACCCCGTGCCAGCGACCTTTTGGATGTCTTTCATCCAACCCTGCAGCACCAACCCCTCCCTTGCCACGAGCAGATATGCCAGCTTCCCCTGGCCTATCCCTCTGCTCAGTTTTATCGGGGTAGCCGCGCCCCCTAGGCCCGCCCGCGGGGTTGACGGAATCCTGGAGGTTAAGGTCCCCCGTCGCACGGTGCTCGTTGTGACGAGGAACCAACACGCCTCTTTGGTCCCGATATCCCGGAGGGTCGGGCGGGTCCGTATGGCTCCATACGGACCAAGTGGCTTGTCGCCTCGGGTCGGGGCCTGGGTTTCGTCCCAGTGCCTGATGGCCCGGCCGGCAGGGGTCAAGGGGTGGGCGGCGCTGGATTCCGGTCGGAGTGGTGAATCTCTCTCTCCCGGCCGGACGAAGGCGCTGCCTGCCCCGTATAGCTCCTCGGGCGCCTGGCGACATCCCGTCCGCGGGACCCAGGCGTCCCTCCAGTAGGGCTCTTTGCGGTGGGGCGCCCGAGGAGCAGAATACATACTACTCCATGGCAACCTCAAACTTAAACAACTCACCTGCCCCCTCTAGCAGGGGACAGACAAGCCGTCATATCAGACAGGGCGTGACACGTATAGGGACCGGCCCAAATGCTTGTCTTCCCGCTCCTCGCATCCTCGTCATGAGATCACTGGAAGAAGGAAAGAGCCTCTCGCGGCTCACACCCTTTCAGAGAAAAGAAGCATGCGATAGATTAGGAGTGGTGCTGAGATGTGATAAACTTAGGGACGGTGGGATGGAAGTGGAGTTTAAAAATACTGAGGATGCGAGCAGGGCGATTCGTGCAACCGAACTAACTTACAGTGTGCGACACGAAACCGGCAGGCGTTTAGTCACAATACCCATCGACGTTCGACCCAAAGATACCAAAAACAGTTCAAAGGGGGTCATCAATTGCTATGACTTGAGAGACGTGTAGGATGATGACATTGTGGATGGGCTCGCGGAGTGATAGGTGCGAGAAGGATATCTATTAAAAAAAGGTCAAGAAACTCAACCGACGAACAACTTCATATTGACATTTTGTTCCACTGATCTTCCGAATTCAAACTTGTTGGATACGTCCGTGTGAGGGTGCGTGTGTATATCCATAACCCCATAAGATGCTTTCGCTGTTGCAGATTTGGACACACGTCTCAACACTGCCGAAATCGCGAGATATGTGGTAGATGTGGGTCAGTGGAGCACGCAGGAGGAAAATGTGACGCTGAACGGCCATGGTATTCAAACTGCAGCCCGGCTCAAAAACCCCACACGGCGTACGACCGCTCATGTCCCATCTTTTTGAAAGAGAAAGAGATAGTCGCTTTGAAGTGCTCCAATAAAATCACATTTCGAGAGGCCCGTGAACTCTACGAAAGATCTCATCCAAAAGTATCCTAGGCAGCAGCGGCAACACTTAACCACGCAGTTGCAAAACACAACCAAATGGAACCTATTATAGGCACCCAACTCGCACAACCCAACATCTCAGAGCTGATTACCCAACTTACAGCGCTGCTTCGATCTTTTGGTGTGACCCTTGATTCGCCCAAGGGACGAGGACAGCCTGCTCAACACGTCGCCGAAGCGGCGACAGGACCTCCTGCCACGACTGTATGCGGTGTTTCCTCACCAAATCCGTCCTCCCGGCCGACATCGAACGGAGGAGAGTGGAACCGGGTTCAGCGCTCTAAGAGGCCTGCCGGGCCCTCTCCACCTAATCCTAGCCCCTCTCCACCCACCGCAGTCCCCACCTTGATATCCCCGTTTCCTCACTTCCCGTCCTTCCAACCCCCCTCACCTACACGCACCGACACCACCTCCACCTCTCTCCTCCCCACACCCTCCATGCCTGAACCGTCTCCCCTTCGCGTGAGCCATCCTTCCCCCTCACGTTCAACCCACACTCCCACCCATCCAATGTCTCCCTCGCCTGCAGCTTCCACCTCACCTGCCGATGCAGGTGCTGAACCTACCTCTCCGTCCCGAAACAGCCGACGTATTCAGATCTCTGACGTCAGCTTACACTATCAGGAGGTCGAAAGGCGCGCCCGCGAGGCGAAGAGGGCACGTTTGGCCCAGATGGAAAAAGCACGGGTAAGGAGCAAAGGTGTAGAATGTGCCACTCCCACAAGGTCGGCCACGCCCTCGCCTCGAAGGCGGGTGGAAGCACCGCTGATAGAATCAGGTAGTCCGCACGAGATGGGTACTCCCCCACCTCCGCCGCGGCTGAGCATCCCTCGGAAGCGTGAGCTGCCACCAATAGGGTCTCCTCCATGGGATTGCTCACCGCGGTCACGGCCGAGAACGACCTCACTCTCTCGCAATAGGAGTAACCTCGAACCCTCCAGGGAGCACTTTTAGGCTCTTCTAGTTTTAACGTGACTCGCCATCATATAACCCTTAGTTTTACAGTGGAACATGCGTGGTTTTAGAGCAAATTTTACTGACCTGCAGAGGGTTTTATACCACAGACGGCCTATTGCTGTTGGCCTTCAGGAAACTAAACTTTCCGCTGGTACCCAGTGTTCAATTAAAGGATATTCTGTATTTCGTAAAGATAACACAAACATTGACACTATTGCACACGGTGGGGTAATGTTGGCTGTGCACCATGAAACACCTACTACTAAAATATCATTGCAGTCAACACTACAGGCAGTATCCGTACGTATTGACATTCACCACATTGTTATGTTTCTGTGCTCAATTTATCTGCCACCAGGAGAGGCTTTCCCCTCTGCGGAGCTCAGAAGTCTTATGCTAGAACTTCCTACCCTCGTTTTACTCTTGGGCGATTTTAACTCTCATCATACTCTCTGGGGTTCTGCCATTTCTAACTCCCGTGGCAGACATATGGAAGCATTTTTAATGGACGAAGTGCTGTGTTTACTAAACACAGGTTCTTCCACACATATAACGCTACCCTCGGGGAACAAATCGGTTTTAGATCTCACCCTGTGTAGTCCCCAGTTAAGTCATCGCTATTTGGTCAGTGGATGATGACCCGATGGGTAGTGACCACTATCCAATCTTGGTGGAGTTCCGCTGCGCTGCTGTTTTGGGAACAAGGCCACCGCGGTGGAATATCAGCAAGGCTAACTGGCGTCAGTTTGAGGAAGTAGTACAAAATAAATTATCAGACGATACGCGGAATCAATCTAGTCCACCACTCTCCGTAGACAATTTTACATCATTGATCATCGATACGGCGACCGAATGCATGCCTAGGACATCCAGAACCCCCCGCCGTGCTCCTGTGCCGTGGTGGACGGAGGAGTGCCGGAATGTTATCCGTGCTCGAAGACGTGCATTCAGGATTTTTGACCGTCACAGCACGACGGAAAACTTGATTTCATTTCGGAAGGCCAGGGCGCATGCTCGGCGCACAATTATCGAGGCAAAGACGACGTCCTGAAAAGCATACATTGGTAATCTTAATCGATTCACACCCCCAGGACAGATCTGGTCTCAAATCAAGCGTATCTCCGGTCAGTTCTCTTCAGTTCCTCTCCCCGTCTTGAGCGTTTGGAGCATTGATGTTGCTCATCCGTCAGACGTCGCGAATGAGATCGGCCGTTTTATATCTGAACGTAGTCGTGGCGGAAGCACCAATCCGGAGTTCTTGCGTTTTAAGACGCATTGCGAAAGGTATCCTATTGATTTTATAACTTCACAATCACTTGACTACAATGACCCATTTACCATGAATGATTTAACATCCGCGATTAGCGCCTTGAGAATTGTTGCCGAAGGACCCGATCAGATTCACAATGCTATGTTAAAGCGACTTCCTCCCCAGGGACTGGAAGCTTTGTTGGCCACCTTTAACCGGGTATGGGAAGCAGGCGCTTTCCCGGAAGGTTGGCGGGAAGCAATCATTGTCCCAATCAGAAAACCAAACGAAGAACGGATTACATCCATCGCATTACCGACCCATATCGCTCACGTCCTCCCTCGGAAAACTGATGGAGAAAATGATAAACGTAAGGCTGACGTGGCATTTAGAAAGTACACATTTTTTCGCAAACGAACAGTGTGGTTTCAGAAGAAACAGAAGCACCATGGACCATATCTTACTCTTGGATACCTCGATTCGTGTAGCTTTTAGACAGAAACATCTTAATGCGGTGTTTTTTACATTGAAGCCGCGTATGATACGAACTGGCGCTATGGGATTCTTTTAAAGCTTAAAAGAAGTGGAATCCGCGGCCGTATGGGCACATTTCTACAAAACTTTCTAGCTGACCGTTTCTTTCGTGTTCGCATAGGTGACCATCTATCTACACGCTTTCCACTCGTAAATGGAATTCCTCAGGGCGGTGTGCTGAGTCTTGCTCTCTTCGCCATCATGATTAATTACGTTTTTGCTGGGCTTCCGTCAAGTATTGGTCGATCTCTGTTCGTTGACGATATAGCCATTTGGTCATCCTCTTCAAGAGCACCGACTTCATCCAGGCAACTACAACTGGCGACAAACCATCTCCAGAGGTGGAGCACTATGAATGGTTTTACGTTATCCACCGGAAAAACAGCAGCAATGCATTTGTGTCGCCGTCGTTGCAGCCGTGACTTTACACTGCAGCTGTATGGTGAACCCATTCAGTTACACCCTGTATTTATGTTTTTGGGAATGTATTTGAGCAGCCGTCTGCTCTACCGGGACCATCTAAGAACTCTCCATGATAAATGTATTACAGCACTAAACATGTTAAAATGCGTCTCGCGAACATCTTACGGAAGTGACAGACAAACACTGCTACTCCTTTATCGATCTCTCATTCGCTCCAAACTAGATTATACTTGCTTTGTTTATGATGGCGCCTGTGAAACCGGAAAACGTGTTCTTGACACCGTTCATCATGCAACTCTTAGGATTGTGACTGGGGCATTTCGGACCTCGCCAATCGCGAGCCTGCTGGCTGACATCAATGAGCCATCACTTTCCCTCAGGAGACAAATGCTTGGGATGTGCTACGCGTGTAAACTGCGCAGTTTCCCACAGCATCCAGCTTATCAAGCATTGTTCTCGCGTCGCATCCTATCAATCTTTGTACATGGTGGCACCCGTATGCATAGACCCATGTGCACTCGAATTCAAGACCTTTTTCCGAAAGTTAATTGGAGGTGCGCAAGGTGAAACGCGCCCCGCAGACTTCCATTCCCCCATGGCGACTTATGTCACTAAGCCCTAAAATAGACCTTGCATTGGCCGACATTCGCAAAGGGGATATTCTCCCGGACGAATTTCGCACGCGTGTTTTGGAGCACATATCGATATTTTATAATAGCCATGCAAAAACTTTTACTGATGGATCAAAGACCGACGCCGGGGTTGGAAGTGCCTTTGTATGCGATACAGCCACCAGATCGTTTAGTCTACTGAAACATGCGTCTGTGTACACAGCTGAGCTGGTGGCAATTGACAAAGCACTGGCGTTTATAGAGGTTGGGGATGTAGAAAATCATGTAATTTTATCTGACTCGTTGAGCAGCCTTTTGGCGCTGAAGAGTTTTAACCCAACAGACGCTTTAGTACATGACATCCTCCGTCGCTTGACTTACTTAGATCATGCCGGAAAAGCTGTGAACTTCTGCTGGATTCCAAGCCACGTAGGTGTCGCGGGAAATGAGCAAGCGGACAGCGCTGCTAGGCGAGCAGCACAGGCCCCCCTGCGCAGATAATTTCCAATCCCTGCCAGAGATTTCTACTCGGGGATCTCTGCTTCTCTGGCAAGCAAGTGGCAGACGAGTTGGGACGAGCTTGATTCCAACAAGTTAAGACTAATCAAGCCATCCCTCGGACAGTGGCTCTCATCCTCGCGCAGATCAAGGCGAGACGAGGTGACGCTTTGTCGTTTACGTATAGGGCATACGTACGCTACCCATGTTCATTTACTCACTGGGGAGAATGAACCATTGTGCCCGAGATGTGGTGCACTAATGACAGTTAGTCACGTTCTGATTTCCTGCCCGAGGCTTGGGCCTGAGCATAGACGTCATTTTGGGAGTGATTACGCCCACTCCCTTCTAGCAGTTTTAGGTGACAAATCACCGGTCGTGCAATCTGGAAGGCTCTTCAGCTTCCTATCTGATGTAAAGTTTTGTGCTATTTATCCGGGTCGTTAACATCAAAATGCACCAGGAAAGAGAATACTTGTAGTACAGGGGACATCCTATAGCGACGGCTGGAACAACTAACTGTTATGGGCGCTAAATGACCTTGTAGTCGGCGCGCCCTTAAGCCCAAATAATCAATCAATCAGCCACATCTGATACACACAGCAGTCAGCTGTCACCGTCACACAGCCACACCTGATATACACAGCAGTCAGGTGTCACCGTCACACAGCCACACCTGATACACACAGCAGTCAGGTGTCACCGTCACACAGCCACACCCGATACATACAGCAGTCAGGTATCACCGTCATACAGCCACAACTGATATACACAGCAGTCAGGTGTCACCGTCATACAGCCACACCTGATACATACAGCAGTCGGGTGTCACCGTCATACAGCCACAACTGATACACACAGAGGCCACTGCTACAGAAACGTTCAAAAACGCACAGATGTCACCGCCGCAAGAAGAAGCGACAGGCATACGGAGGCTTGGATTAATTACATTTCGGGGCGAGTCGACCACGCTGTCATTTAGCGTCCACGACAGTACAACACACAGCTGACGTTCGCCGCATAGCCGCTGCGGGAGATCCCAAATGATCTTTGAGCATTGCTGGACTGAGCTTTGATGGCTGCTGCTGTCTGACTTCTGACTGCTGGTTGATGAGTGTCAGTCAGCTACTACTGACCTTTGACGGGCGGTTGGTTGGTGTCGGACAGCTGCCACTGACCTTTGACGGGGAGTGCGGTGGCGGCCAGCGCCGACAGCGGCTGCTCCAGCGGCACCACATCCCGCAGCTGGGTCAGCTCGGGCGCGGCCGCCATCGACACAATCTGACTGGTGGACGGCCGGGAGCGCGGCTGCTGGTCCCAGCACAGCACCATCAGGTCCAGCAGGTAGGTGGCCGCGCACGCCTCCTGGACGACACCACAGGATACACAGGTCATCACCACAGGCCGACACCACAGGATACACAGGTCATCACCACAGGCCGACACCACAGGATACACAGGTCATCACCACAGGCCGACACCACAGGATACACAGGTCATCACCACAGGCCGACACCACAGGATACACAGGTCATCACCACAGGCCGACACCACAGGATACCCAGGTCATCACCACAGGCCGACGCCACAGGATACCCAGGTCATCACCACAGGCCGACGCCACAGGATACCGAGGTCATCACTACAGGCCGACACCACAGGATACACAGATCATCACCACAGGATACCCAGGCCATCACCACAGGCCGACACCACAGCATACCCAGGTCATCACCACAGACCGACACCACAGAATACCGAGGTCATCACCACAGGCCGACACCACAGGATACCGAGGTCATCACCACAGGCCGACACCACAGGATACACAGGTCATCACTACAGGCCGACACCACAGGATACACAGGTCATCCACCACCGCACCCAGCTTATCACCAAAGGGACACAACACCCCCGGCGGACACAACAGGACAAAACCCGTCGCCACCGGAACGCAACGCCTAATGGCGGACACGCTGGGGGCGCTACCAGCGGCGTTGCAAATACCCGGCTGTTTCGGACGCCCTCTCCGGAGGGGGCGGGCGAATGGGCCCTTCTTTCACGGTGCGGGCAAGACAAACCGAACAGACTTGACCGATCGTCGCACGGCTCCCTGCCACGCGAGTGAGCAGGCCGGTCGGATGGTAACGTGCAAAAATGGACTGTGAGACTACTTTTGTTCTCAGGAACGAACGTCCAAAAGTGCCCAGTATTTCCGACCCAGATTACCGGTCATTACAGGGACACACTATCTGGTGACACAACACGAAAAACTCACCACAGGGACGCGACACCCTGCTTGGTTTGTCTCCACGACACACTCAACAGCTGAGGTCATACGGCGTCGCTTACCTCCCATCCTGGTAAGAAGGGCGGGCACGGCGGGGAATCGAACCCCGCACCTCTGGCATGTCAGGCGCTCAGCCTAACCATTGAGCTACCAACGTCCGAACACAGCACTCTTGGCGGACACAACAGGACAGCTGAGCCTGTCTTACAGAGATACAACACCCCTGATGGCGGATGACTGCCAGAGGATCACGACCATCTACCTTGATGGTGAGGGGCGGACGGCGTCCCTCCAGGACGTGCTCCTTGACAGACTCGAACCCTTCAAAGGGCGGGTGCAGCGAGATGAGCTCGTACAGGAACATCCCGAACGAGAAGCAATCCACCTGGCGGAGTACCAAACACTTGTGAACACACACAAATCACCATCGCATACCACCGTTGGCATACACTAACCGGACGGAAGCGAGCCAGGACATTTTATTTAAGTGTACGTAACACCAACATAACGGGCAGCTAGGTCACACCATTCCATAACGAATCACAAACACAAGAAGATTGTCGTCGGATCTAGTCGTGCAATGGAGAATCGACGAACTTCAGTATGCCAGTACGAAATATCAGATCTCTAATGCATTGGCACCTGACCATTTGTGTGGACACCAGGGTCTAATAGGGTAGGCGTAACGGCACTTAGTTATTTGGGCTTTATGGCGCCCACTTCGCTTCTCTTCGCTTCATCATTTCAATAAACTAGTATTACAGGTGGGACGGCACTCTCAGCACCATAACGTTCAATGATTGCTCACGGCTGAACAAGATAATCCTTAATTGCTACCGCAGGCCACCGTAATCCCCAATGGCAATCTCGACTCCACCACATGACCTTCAATGATAATTCATCGATCCACTGTACTAGTCTAAGCAAGCAGTTTACCGCTGGCTAAAACTCGAACGGATTATGCTCTGTGGAACTGCAATGCGTGTTGTCCACCACCTATTTCGCCTCCCTGTTACACATCGCGACGCACTGCTCGCTGCCTGTCACATTGCCGGGGGCGTATGGACAAGTTGAAATCGCAACCTCTCGCGTTCTTAACGCGCTGCCGAGATATCTTAGACATCTGGTGCGATCGAATGGACGTCGACAATCGCGCACGGCGAAACACGACTGGCGCCGGCGCGCCGACCGCGCCCACCTTCTCGGTGTACTCCTCCTCGCCGTTGTAGCGCATGATCTCGGGCGCCATGAAGCCTTCGGTGCCGGCGAACCCCTTGGTGCCGGCCGGCAGCGTCGACCGGCTGATGCCTGCCCGCACAACGGCCAGACTGCTGTGCGACGATCCACACCACCACGTCCCGCCAGCCGGTACGAGAGTCCAGACAGATATGCACGCGTCCAGATACATGGATCCAAACAGATTCATGGAGCAATATAAATTCAGGGATCCAGACAGATGTATAGCTCATATCTACACTGGCGACCACCCCCGCCACTGCCGGCTCTGGTGCAGGGCTTGATCTGGGGTGGTACACAGGTGAGTCCGACACAATGGTGGATCCGGGAATGATACACGAGTGGATCTGGGGTGGTGCGCAGTTGAGCCTCATAGAGGCAAGCTTGGTACAAAGGTGGGTCTGGTGATGGTACAGGGGCGGATCTGGCGTGGTGGATAGGAGATTTCGATACACGGATATATCTGACCAAAAGGTGGACTTGGTTCAGGTTCAGTTTCGTATAGGGATGTGTTCAGTATATCTAGGAGTGGAACAAGGGAGTGGCGTATCTAGGAGTGGAACAAGGGCGAGTCCGATACAGGAGTGGGTCCGGTACGGGGTGGAAAGGGAAGGAAAGGGGTGGATTTTGGGATGGCACAGACTAGGGTGTGATTTATATCTTAGAATCATGGATTTGGAAATGATATAAATAATTCGATATAAAATTGGTAGATGAAAATCTCCCTCCTGTTTGACATCAGAATCTCCATTTTTTACCTTACCGAGTCCTACTGAAAATTACACCAGATAGCAGAACATTTTCAGGCATTGTCAAACAGTACCACATGACCCTCAAGCAAGACAAAAAACGAGGGGTTATTTTCCAGAGGAGGCAATCCATGGTAACTCAACCGGTGCGTGCCGTCCGACCATTTTTTATTTTCTTGAAAAGTTGTGTACCGGGGCTTTCAAGGGCGAACAATTCATTTATGATGAGAAAAATTCCCCCAAAAATATTTTCCAAGATACAGTCTTGGTAAATTTCCAATTAATTATTAATTAAATGGTAAATTTAAAAGTGCTTTTTGCAGGTCGAACCCCACGTTTTTTATTTATATATGTGAAAAAGGCATGAACGGGGCTCATCACACGAAAGTTTTAAAGTTTTAAAGTTTTTCAGTATCCAAAAGGTCAAGGTCACGACGCAAAAACTAGGTCACGGAGTCACGTGACCTAATAAATTGAAGATCGAAAATCCGAGATAGCCAACTTGTTCCTTGATTCATCCCATTTCAACCAAAAAAACGCTCAATGAAATAGCTCTCTTAGCCTCGGAGTTATGGGTCGTCAAAGTTAGGCCTCCTCACTGACCTTGGGAAATTTGCAAGGACTGTATCTTGTAATTTTTTTGGGGTTGGAGTTTTTTGTTCACCATAAATAAATTGCTCGCCCTTGAGACCCCCAGTACACAACTTTTCAAGAAAATAAAAAAATTGTGGGACGGCAAATTGGAAAATTTTCGGTTCAGTCACTGTGGAATGCCTCAGAGAAGATAATATTCTGGATGACCGAAGTCTTGGACCAGGCCTGTTCTAACCCTGGCAGGGAGATGGGTCCAGCATTGGTGTGGGTCTGGCACAGAGATGAGTCCGGTACATGTGTGGGCCCGATACAGATGTTGGCACGTTCGGGACCGGTATACGCGTGGGCCCGATACACGTGCGGGACCGGTACATGCGTGGGCCCGGTACAGGAGTGGGCCCGGGGAAGCAGTGTGCCGGCACGGAGCCGGTACAGACGGCCGCTGCGGGAGTCCGCGAGCCGGGACCAGTACCGTAGTCGGCCAGCTTGACTTCGACGGGCACGTGCCCCGTCTGGAACGGCGACGGCAGAGACCAGACGAGCACGTTCTCCGACTTGAGGTCGCGATAGATGATGTGTTGCTGGTGCAGGTACTCCAGCGCCTTGGCCACCTGCGCCACACGTCCAATATCACACACCGGCAGTGCACACGTCCGCAAACCCAGACCGCGAACACCTCCAATGGGAGGCAACGTAAGTGGGCGCCAAATGACCCTGAAGTCAGCGCGCCCTTAAACCCAAATAATCAATCAGACGCAATGAAACTCAACCTCGAATAGGGCTTCACTCAGGCTAGCCGAACGAGTTCGTCCTGTCGGCAGTGTCCGGTCCCATTTCCACGTCCCAACATTTCCCGCGGAGCTGTACTTGACCCATGTCACCCAGCGAACACCTCTCGCACCAACACCCCGGCACCAGCCGTACCACCCGTACGGCTGTGAAGCCGACGCGGACCAGCAAATGCATCGAATGCACACATAACGGCGGCGATGTCGTCCCGAGCAGCATCCATGACCACCTCGGAGCGGCACCGCGACACCCACCGACTGACCGAGCAAAGGACGGCGGGCGAAGGGTGGCGCACCCGCCATACCCGCGCCCAACATTCTGCTGCCACGTGATAACGCGCCGAGAGAGGCAGTCCATCAGAGGACGTCACGTGCACATCGAAGTCACCAAGCTCCCAGGGAATAGCACGGCTACGGCTTTGTGAGGCATCAGAAGTTCGTTCCTACTTTGCGTAGACACCAGAAGCCGCAAACGTCTTGCACCTCCCGGAGCCGCCACGAGTAAGAGCGACAACGTGTCCATTTGCTGACGTGACGCTGTCATATGAGCTGGGCGAGACAGCCAGACCGACCTGCAGCATGATGCCCTGTATGGCCGGCGGCGAGAGACGAGCGCCAGAGCGGCCGTAGTGCGCCAGCGTGGTGTCCAGAGCACCGAGAGGGGCCAGCTCCAGCACCAGCGACAGGGGGCTGGTGCAGAGTCCCACCAGCGGCACTGCGGCACACACACAGTCCGAGCTGAGAACCAACATCTGCCGCACGCCTCGCTGACGTACAGTGCACGCGCGGTACGCCTGCTGCCTGAAACACTGCACTACGTGCCTGACTGCACGATCCGAGCCGTGCAACGCCAGCGATACCTCACTGAAACTTATCATTGCTCGCTACAGGCTGAGACATAGCTACTATGCCAAACTCGGTAGTCATCACGGGCACAGTCGTTACCAATCATCTCACACACAGTCATCACCAGACGCAGTCATTACCACATACAGTCGTCAACGTCGCAGATGTAGTCATCATCATGGATACAGTCGTCACCACAGATGCGGTCATCACCATGGGCACCGTGGTCACCACAGATAGTCATTATCATGGACACAATCATCACCAAAAATAGTCATCATTATGGACACAGTCGTCACCACAGATAGTGATCACTACACATATCTAGAACGCCGCTATGCCAGCGGCAAGGGCAAACGTTTGAAGATGCACATTCGAACCTCAAATAATTGACGCAGATCACATGAGCATAACCAGCAGCCACTCCTTCCAAAGCCCTCATGACAACGAATAACCCGATAATTTCTCACGCATGGTTGACTGTTAACCCTTGGCTGATGGGGCGCAGTGATCTAGACCTGATGCTATATCGGCCTTGCTGCCCTTCTGCTGTCCTGTCTTACCAATATAGGCGTGCCGCAGAGTGATGAGGATGTTGAGCTCCTGTCGAGCGGTGCAGTAGGCCTTGCAGGCGTACTGCAGTGGGTCACGGTCCCATTTGCTCTGTGCTGCCTGCGAATCGAACACGGCATCCTTAACCCGCCCTGCGGTCTTTCCGGTCGGATCCTCACACCCGTCTGGGAAGGGGCGATACAAACCCCTTCTAATCTCCAAACTAAGCGTCGGACAAAAACGAGCGATGTCATCGGAAAGCGCTCGACAAATGGGGCCAGAAACCGTCCCCCAACTTCTAACCCCTCCACAAAAAGTGTCGTCACCAGGGGTCTAGGTTTTCACAACTGACTTGATGTTTTTGGCTCCAGGGAGTTCATTGTTGGGATATTTGAAAACAAAATCATTCGGAATCAGAAAAGGAAGGCGAAATCGACCAACGACCTGCAATGTTTGTCCCATCACGTCCTATAATTTCCTGCTGTAAATTTCTAGATATTGAGTTTTCGATTTTCTTCAATTTTTATTTATCTAGACATAAAGACAAAGACATAAAGATTAGTGCAACAATGGCCACAAGGGCCTTTTGGTTGTTTATGAACCAGTCGCCCACCAAATCTGTCATCAGCCCCCCCTGTAATACTGAAAAGCAAGCCCTCTATTCTTATAATGATTGTTTATGCTGTTTTTAAGATGTTCAATGTGTGCTACTGATGTTTTCTGGCAGCTGGTTTCGTGTTCTACTACCCTGTTGGTGAAAGTCTGCTTAACCTTGTTCTAAGGCTAATCTAATGGGTAGAGTGGACCGCAAAACAATGCTTGAAGCCAACTTGCTCTCATAAAATGCATACATTAGCCAGAATCTCCGATTTTAGCCATAGTGGCCAAATATGCAAAACTAATGCCATTAAAAACGGAAAAAACAAACAATTCCTCTTGCGCGTTTTGCTTCCTCCCTAGAAGTAAGCAAACGCTGAACATTTCATTACAATATCTTTATTAAGTGTGATGACTGGTAGAACATTACTGGACGTGACCTCACTTGACCTCGACTAACTCGCTGACCCTAGATGACCTAAGCTCAAATTTTTTTCACACATGTCAAATTGATGTGGGAAAAGGTATGCCAAATTTCGATGCGCCGTTCTTTCACTATCCGCGGAAAACCTTGGGGGGTGTGGGGGGATATCAAACCCCCACAGAGACGGGGCAAGTTAATCACAACCGTCACCATCATCGCCATCCGCGTGAAAATCACCCAACCATGCCAACCATGTTCGCTGCTAAAAGCATGTTGACGCTTGCCATTTCAGGTCTGGTTATGCTAGGGTAGGTCAGGCTAAGCTAGGTTAAGTTGTGTTAGATTACGTTAGGTAAGACTAGGCGCTGGATAATGCTAGATCATTACCCTAGGTTGGATTAGAATGCTGGACGAACTGGAACTCACGAAACAAATACACTTCATACACCCCAGCTGTTAAGCCAAACAGACCCTCATCTTGAGCAGCTGGATCAGTGTGCCACTCGCTCTCAGATCAAAGCCGCCTCTCTGACCTTGTAAGCGGCGACGGCGGACGGTCTAGCGTCCTCACCAGGGTCGCTGGGCTGCAGCAGCTTCATTGCCACGTCCATGTACCTGCCAGCGGCGGCTGTGTCAGTCTGCACCAGCCGCTCGCGCACGTGAGGGTAGGCCACAGCCCGGACAGGGCCTCGACTGGCCTCGATCGACTTCATGGCTGACCTCGCCCGAGGTGATTGGTGCGGGTCAGGGTGCGGTCGGGGCTCGTCTGCGCCGAGCGGTTGGGCGGTGGGGGCAGCCGGCGTGTAGGGACCGGACGACTTCACGGCTGACCTCGCCCGAGGTGATTGGTGCGGGTCAGGGTGCGGTCGGGGCTCGTCTGCGCCGAGCGGTTGGGCGGTGGGGGCAGCCGGCGCGTAGGGACCGGACGATGAGGAGGGTTCGACACTCGGGACATTTCCAAATCCTGTGGCACACCGCCGAACAGTGTGCGAGGCGTCATTAGCCGGGATCGTGCATAAAGTGCGTCGTGAAACACCCAATAAACAAATAAAAAACGACGTAACAATGCACTGAATGGTTTAATTATACATGCATGCCAAGTGGCAGTTGAGCTGGGATGCAAGAATCAATAACAAGTTGCACAATATTAACCACTCCTTGGAGATTGGTGATCGTGCTATCGCAAAACCGAGGGACGAGGAGACCCTGTGTAGACAGCGTGTCTGCCACACCAATGCCACACACCACTAGCTTCTGTGCGAGGAAGAGAAACCTCACTGTTCATGCTATTTATAAATTCTTACGGCGTGACATGCTCCGCGTACTTGGCCGGAATTCGCAAGGCAGTGTAAGCTGTTTTATGGAAATAGCACACGGAACTTTGCGTGAGTACGTGTAAGAGAATGACGCGAAAATAGTTCACACCGAAAGCACCGTCAGATACCTGATAGTAATCCTGTTTATCATATACTAGCGTCGGAACACCTACAAAGCTTCAAGGCTTCAGCGCTACGGGCGCTATATGACCACTCCTTTGGTAGAAGCGCCCGCAAATCCAAATAGCCAACTAACCTGCACATGTCTGACCACAGTGGGGCTGGCCATGTGGTCACCGCAGCGAACACACTAGTCGCCCAGCGAGACCGTCCGTCACCACGCCCGCCCCGCTGCCGCCAGTACGCCCATTGTCATTACGCGCTCGTCCGCACCACGCCCGCCCCGCTGCCGCCACGCCCGCCCCGCTGCCGCCACACCCGCCCCGCTGCCGCCACACCCGCCCCGCTGCCGCCACACCCGCCCCGCTGCCGCCACACCCGCCCCGCTGCCGCCACGCCCGCCCCGCTGCCGCCACGCCCGCCCCGCTGCCGCCACACCCGCCCCGCTGCCGCCACACCCGCCCCGCTGCCGCCACACCCGCCCCGCTGCCGCCACCCGCGCCACCCCGCCCCGCTGCCGCCACGCCCGCCCCGCTGCCGCCACCCCCCCTCGCCCGCCCCGCTGCCGCCACGCCCGCCCCGCTGCCGCCACGCCCGCCCCGCTGCCGCCACGCCCGCCCCGCTGCCGCCACACCCGCCCCGCTGCCGCCACGCCCGCCCCGCTGCCGCCACGCCCGCCCCGCTGCCGCCACGCCCGCCCCGCTGCCGCCACACCCGCCCCGCTGCCGCCACACCCGCCCCGCTGCCGCCACGCCCGCCCCGCTGCCGCCACACCCGCCCCGCTGCCGCCACACCCGCCCCGCTGCCGCCACACCCGCCCCGCTGCCGCCACGCCCGCCCCGCTGCCGCCACGCCCGCCCCGCTGCCGCCACCCCGCCCCGCTGCCGCCACCGCTGCCGCCACCCCGCCCCGCTGCCGCCACACCCGCCCCGCTGCCGCCACACCCGCCCCGCTGCCGCCACACCCGCCCCGCTGCCGCCACACCCGCCCCGCTGCCGCCACGCCCGCCCCGTTGCCACCAGCACGCACCTGCCGTCGTGGCGGCCCCTGTACGAGGCGCGGAACACGAAGCCAAACGCGCCGCGCCCCAGCATGGGTCCGCGTTGCACGCTCTCCGGCCGTATCAACAGCCGCTCGCCCACATCTAGGAACACCTGCGGTATGAAGAGTAGTCAGCTGGAAGCGCTCGCCATAGTGAGAATGTGACATCCCAATGCTTGCTATAATGAGACTAACATTGAGGTATCAGCAACGCGAAGAATACCGTCACTTTCCGACACCTTCTACAGATACACAGTTGTCAGCTTGAAATGTCCGCGGCAGGGAAACAAGGGGCCATCACTGTTTTTCTTAACTATCTCCCATAGTAGGACATTCTTACCATTAGTATATAAACATCGACTGTCAAAAATCTAAAAATAACATAAGCGCTATAAGAAATTCATGTGCCTGAAGAACTTGACCACCCTAACCCCTGACTGCCGTTTGCATAGAACTGCGTCTAAGCACGAGCCGACACGACTCGATTTTCGAACCAAAACGCACCGGCCGGACCGCAGCGTGACGGCGGCCAGCACCCGCCACACACTGACCGTGTCGGGGGCGATCTGCGCCAGCAGCAGCTGGCCGTGCACGGGACACTGCACGTGCCGGCTCGAGTAGCTGACCAGGATGCACTCCTCCACCAGGAAGGCGTACACGGTGGCGGGCGGCGGCGGCGGCGGCGGTGGCGGCGGCTCGCCGACTGGCTCGCCGGCCGGCTGCGCGCCCTGCGCCGACGGGTTGCGGCTGGACGGCGCGCTGTCCGGTCCGACGCCGCTGTCGCCGTCAGAGTGGTCGGCTGGGTCGGCGGCCGCCCGCTGCCGCACCACCTCCGGCAGCCACTCCTCCTGCCGGCCACGCCCAGTTAGCCACTCCTGTCGCTCAGGGCCAGTCAGTCGGTCATATCAGCCAGCACCAGTCAGCCAGTCAATCAGTCATATCGATTAGGGCCAGTCGGTCAGTCATATCAGCTAGGGTCAGTCAGTCAGTCCTGTCGGCTACGCCCAGCTAACTAGCCTTTGCTCTACAATGGGTACCTCTTTATACTTGTGCACATGTGCGCGAGATGCGACTAAGTGAGCAACGTTTACGGTGACGGTTTCCTCGGCTCAAATGACCTGGTCTCACACATGTCCATATGTGAAAGGAATACATCTACACCGTACATATCTTGGGAATTGCATGCTTGTTAGTAGGTCTACTGCGGCAGCAAATACAGTAAGTATCGGGCAAGCAAGGCGCAAACTACGTTCCTCATTTGTACGTTCCTCTGTCGAACGAGATCAGGCCAGCACTTGTGCTCCTGTGTGAGCTTCCATGGTCCCCAGTGCAAAGGTCAGTTGGTGTGCGGAGGTCAGTTCGCGAGAGGGATGGTCAGTTGGGTGAATGTGGTAGGGTAGTGGGCTCAGGCAATGGCTTACTTGGTCAGCGGGCAGTGCGGGCGGCGGCGGCGGTGGCTCCAAATCGTCCGTGTCATCACCGCTACTGGCCGGCAGACAGGCGGGACAAGGCAGCAGTCTCGTCACCAGCAGGCGACCCTCTGAGGTGTGCACAAACCGGGTACCTGTCCAAAGGGCACGGGCCACGTCAACTACACGCCAGCTCCAGCACCATCCACGTCCGATGGCTGGGGTCTAACTGGACCTGGAGCGCTGATTTTAAACACCACCCGACACCTCTTCTTTGAGACGCGTTCTCCGCAATCTAACATGTTCAGGTTTCAGAGTGGGCAGCTTCGAGCGTATCACCACCAGCGAACACTTCCCCCTTCGCTTCGCAGATCAGAATGTGGGCCGTTAATCTTTCACGTATTTTTTATCTCGATAAACCTATCCACAACACATGTGGTAATGGTGTATTTTTATTTTAGCGCGCCGATACACATCGTATAGCTTATATTATCCCTTGATATACCTTCATCAACCCTTCCACCTCGTGCCAGCTGATATACCTCTTCTTCATGACAAATTAATGCTGGCTGAAAAGTTCGCATACTAAGCATTAGGCCATATACCAGGCCAGAGAGAGAAGCACTGACCTGACGTTTGGTCCCAGTGCCTCGTCAGCGGAGCAGTACCAACCTACCGTGGAGTACCAGACCCTGTCAGCGGGGCAGTACATACCTAGCGTGTGGTATCAGACCATCACCGGGCCAGTACCGACCTAGCGTGGGGTACCAGACCCTGTCACCGGGGCAGTACCGACCTACCGTGGAGTACCGGACCGTCAACGGGGCAGTACCGACCTAGCGTGGGGTACCAGTCCTCCAGCAGCGTGTCGATGTGGTCCACCGCGACGGCGAGCAGTTTGGAGGCACACTCCGGGTTGGGCTCCAGCACCACCGACTGGATGCCTGCCGACAGGTATGCCCGGTCACTACCGCCACCGCCTGCACCAGTGCTGGATTTTCACTTCTCAGTCTTGGATTCGGAGTGTATATTTTTTTTGGCTTGCAAAGATATGGAATGTATAATCTTGGGCACTATGTAATGGAGTGTACAATTTTCCAGTTTGCCAAATTATGGGGTGCATATTGAAGCACCAAGTCATGGAGTATATACATTTTATAAATAACGAAGTGTATACATTTTGAAAAAATGCAGTGATGTTTCCTGGAATGAAGAATAAAAGCCCGGGGGCCTCGGAAGCTTAGATGGTGGAGCGTCGGATTCGAATCTCGCGGCCGGCGGCATTTCCAGAGTCCACACACGACCAATCAACCTTGCGGTACGCTATGTAACCTTGCGGCTGAACGCGTCGTAAAATAACCCGAGATTCTTCTTCAAGAATAAAAACAAAGTTCAAGATTCTTCTGATCTTCTTCATATGATTACTAGGACTGGAAGAGGATCTTATTATCAGCCATAGATCACCAAATGTTATAGGTCCCATAGCATGTTGCTTCCTCTCCATCCAACTTATCACTATTGTGTAATGGCATCTAGCTGTATATTGCTAGTTAAGCATGTCTTCATCCAGCAATGCAAGGAGTGTATTTATTTGAGAAGTGTATAATTCTTTGGGTGGAAAAAGTTCCAAAAAAGGGCCACTTTTCCAACGCTGGCCTGCACTCAGTAGCTGGCCACAGCAGCGACTGTCCTCGGCCGGTACCTTAGTAGTCACTGCTGGGATGATGACCAAGCTACACATCGGACTGACATTTCGGCATCGTAAGCGTGCCGAACTGGCCAACCGACACGCAGCTTACCCGGAGTTCGCCCATATCACTCATCCAACAAGTGCCGTCAGCGGTGTGTACATGCACTGTCGTGCTCGTACCGCCAGCAACGAACACCAACAGCAGGCAGACAGCTGCACGCAACCGCTTCCCGTCCACCACTCTGTTCCACAGCGATGCTAGTGCGCGACCGCGAGCACCAGCGGCGAGCAGCAGTTGCACACCGCCAGCGCGAGGGTGGCGTTCGGCACGGCCGAGATGGCCGCCGGGGCACGTTCGACAGCCGTCCGACCCCACACCGGCTGTACACGGCCGGCGGACGTCCATCACGCTACGAGCGCCGCTCCCCAGCCGGCCGTGGAGAGCGGCGGCGCGAGCACCCACCGAAGGCGGCCGGGTCGTCCGCCTCCGGCAGCGACCGCCGGATAACAATCGTCTCGTTGGGCAGCGTGACCTCCAGCACAGCAGCGCCGCTGGTCAGCATATCCTGCCACTGTCCCTCCTGCTGCGCCAGCAGCCTGCCGGAGGTGCGCCGGTCAGCACAGGCTATGTACCTTCACAAAGCAGACAATATTTCGTCGCGCAGACGGTCACATCCAGGCTAGTGCGCTGCATGAACATTACCAATACAGTCGATGCGCCCATAAACTCCAATAACCAACCAACCAACCAACCAACCAACCAACCAACCAACCAACCAACCAGCCAACCAAGCCAGCCAGCCAGCCAGCCAGCCAGCCAGCCAGCCAGCCAGCCAGCCAGCCAGCCAGCCAGCCAGCCAGCCAGCCAGCCAGCCAGCCAGCCAGCCAGCCAGCCAGCCAGCCAGCCAGCCAGCCAGCCAGCCAGCCAGCCAGCCAGCCAGCCAGCCAGCCAGCCAGCCAGCCAGCCAGCCAGCCAGCCAGCCAGCCAGCCAGCCAGCCAGCCAGCCAGCCAGCCAGCCAGCCAGCCAGCCAGCCAGCCAGCCAGCCAGCCAGCCAGCCAGCCAGCCAGCCAGCCAGCCAGCCAGCCAGCCAGCCAGCCAGCCAGCCAGCCAGCCAGCCAGCCAGCCAGCCAGCCAGCCAGCCAGCCAGCCAGCCAGCCAGCCAGCCAGCCAGCCAGCCAGCCAACCATCCATCCATCCATCCATCCATCCATCCATCCATCCATCCATCCATCCATCCATCCATCCATCCATCCATCCATCCATCCAGCCAACCTTCCGGCCACACCAGCCAGCCAGCCAGCCAGCCAGCCAGCCAGCCAGCCAACCTGCCGGCCACACCAGCCAGCCATGACCGATCTGGCCCCCAGCCGGCGGCGGTGTGGCCGCGCGCCGCGCACCTCATCTTCCTGTAGTCGGGCGAGTAGCGCAGGTAGCTGAGCAGCTCCCTGATGCGCAACAGCGTGGTGTCGGCGTAGCGCAGCTCGATGCCCGTCTGCCAGCAGCACCACTCGGCGGGGCCGGCCAGCACTGACGACAGCACGGCGTCCTGCTGTACCTGGAGCCGACGAACAGCGTCACCAACAGTTTAACACACACATGCACGCAGTGCAGCTGCACTTCACTCGACACGCACACACACACAGCGCTATCGCAGTTGACGAAACACAAATGTGCAGCATTGGGACAGTTCATCAGACACACGTGCAGCACTGCGACAGTTCATCTGACACACGCCAGCAGCGCTGTCGCAGTCCACCTGACACACGCGCAGCGCTGTCGCAGTCCACCTGACACACGCCAGCAGCGCTGTCGCAGTCCACCTGACACACGCGCAGCGCTGTCGCAGTCCACCTGACACACGCCAGCAGCGCTGTCGGTCCACCTGGGCAGCGCTGTCGAGCCACCTGCGCGCAGCGCTGGTCCACCTGAACACGCGCAGCGCTGTCGCAGTCCACCTGACACCCACGCCAGCAGCGCTGTCGCAGTCCACCTGACACCCACGCCAGCAGCGCTGTCGCAGTCCACCTGACACCCACGCCAGCAGCGCTGTCGCAGTCCACCTGACACACGCGCAGCGCTGTCGCAGTCCACCTGACACCCACGCAGCAGCGCTGTGGAGTCGCAGTCCACCTGACACACGCCAGCAGCGCTGTCGCAGTCCACCTGACACCCACGCCAGCAGCGCTGTCGCAGTCCACCTGACACCCACGCCAGCAGCGCTGTCGCAGTCCACCTGACACCCACGCCAGCAGCGCTGTCGCAGTCCACCTGACACCCACGCCAGCAGCGCTGTCGCAGTCCACCTGACACCCACGCCAGCAGCGCTGTCGCAGTCCACCTGACACCCACGCCAGCAGCGCTGTCGCAGTCCACCTGACACACACGCGCAGCGCTGTCGCAGTCCACCTGACACACGAGAGACTCACCCACGCCAGCAGCGCTGTCGCAGTCCACCTGACACCCACGCCAGCAGCGCTGTCGCAGTCCACCTGACACCCACGCCAGCAGCGCTGTCGCAGTCCACCTGACACACGCGCAGCGCTGTCGCAGTCCACCTGACACACGCCAGCAGCGCTGTCGCAGTCCACCTGACACCCACGCCAGCAGCGCTGTCGCAGTCCACCTGACACCCACGCCAGCAGCGCTGTCGCAGTCCACCTGACACCCACGCCAGCAGCGCTGTCGCAGTCCACCTGACACCCACGCCAGCAGCGCTGTGGTGTCACGCGCCCAGTCCTGACCCAGAGGGTGTAATGCAGAGATGCATCAATGGGTTTTCATTAGGTCTGCGATGCCAAAAAGAATACAACATAATGTTGAAATTCACCATGGACAATGCAATTCACAATGTTTGTTTTTAGAGCTCCTGTAAGCTCTGTCAGAAAACAGTAGGCTACTTCTAATGGCATTTGTTCATTGCTTCTGTGGTCATTGTGTATAATACACACTGTAGGCAGTCTCCAATGATTGACATTATGTCATGAGATGGTGGTATTTCACCGTCCGGCGTCCATAATATTGAGCATGTGCATGGCAGATTTGAAGTTACAAACACAACACTGTCCTGGGATATAATATGAAATGTCACATCAGCCTTGATCCAAAGGGCGCAATGGCACCTCAGTCCTGGCCCAGATAGCGTAATGCTACACCAATCCTGGCCCAGAAGGTGTAATGTCATAGCAGTACTAACACAGAGGGTGTGGTATCATACCAGTCCTGATTCACAGGCTGTAATTTCACACCGGCCCTGATCCAGAGGGCACACCATCACACCAATCATAGCCCAGGACGTGTAATGTCACACCAGTACTAACGCAGGGAGTGTAATGTCACACTAGTTCCGTCATAGACGGTGCAACGGCACATCAGTTCTGGCCCAAATGGTGCAATATCACATTAATCCTGATCTATATAGTGTAATATCACACCATTTTGGCCCAAGGGGTGTAATTTCACACCAGTCCTGACCCAGATGGTGTAATACCACAGCACCTGCCCCGCAAGGTGTTGCACCGTTTGGACACCGGTCGGTACAGCGCTCGGCAGAAATGACGCTCAAATCGCATTGTAGATTCTGAGCGTAGTAAAGGTATAGCTTGCGAATTAAAGAAGTCGCGAAATCAAACATTGATGCAACAAGTAAAAGAATATGCAAGCTCAGTGGACAGCTCGACTTTCCCCTGACTCATGCCGTATTCAGCACAGTCGATTGCGCAAGGCTTCCCAGCGCACAATACCCAGCAGGCGTCAGCTACACTGACCATTACCATACAATACCCAGCCGGCACCAGCTACACTGACCATTACCATACAATATCCAGCCGGCACCAGCTACACTGACCATTACCATACAATATCCAGCCGGCACCAGCTACACTGACCATTATCATACAATATCCAGCCGGCACCAGCTACACTGACCATTATCATACAATATCCAGCAGGCACCAGCTACACTGACCATTACCATACAATATCCAGCAGGCGTCAGCTACACTGACCATTACCATACAATATCCAGCCGGCACCAGCTACACTGACCATTACCATACAATATCCAGCCGGCACCAGCCACACTGACCATTACCATACAATATCCAGCCGGCACCAGCTACACTGACCATTACCATACAATATCCAGCCGGCACCAGCTACACTGACCATTATCATACAATATCCAGCCGGCGCCAGCTACACTGACCATTACCATACAATATCCAGCCGGCGTCAGCTACACGGACCATTACCATACAATATCCAGCGGCGCCAGCTACACTGACCATTACCATACAATATCCAGCCGGCACCAGCTACACTGACCATTACCATACAATATCCAGCCGGCACCAGCTACACTGACCATTACCATACAATATCCAGCCGGCACCAGCTACACTGACCGGTACCACACAATACCCAGCCGGCGCCAGCCACACTGACCATTACCTGCCGCGGCACCAGGAAGTACGCTCGAATGACATCAACGATGACGTCATCGGCCAGCAGTCTGGTGAGCAGGCGCGACCAGAAGCCGCTCGGGAAGTAGGTCATGAGGAGGAGGCGGCGGACGGCGGCCAGCGGTACTGCGCGCCTCGTCACCGTACACTGGCCACAGTCGGCGTCTGAAACACCAGCCGGCCACACTGACATCGGGCTGTGGGCGCCTCGTCACCGTACACTGGCCACAGTCGGCGTCTGAAACACCAGCCGGCCACACTGACAGCGGGCTGTGGGCGCCTCGTCACCGTACACTGGCCACGGTCGGCGTCTGTGGGCGCCTCGTCACCGTACACTGGCCACGGTCGGCGTCTGTGGGCGCCTCGTCACCGTACACTGGCCACGGTCGGCGTCTGTGGGCGCCTCGTCACCGTACACTGGCCACAGTCGGCGTCTGAAACACCAGCCGGCCACACTGACAGCGGGCTATGGGCGCCTCGTCACCGTACACTGGCCACAGTCGGCGTCTGAAACACCAGCCGGCCACACTGACAGCGGGCTATGGGCGCCTCGTCACCGTACACTGGCCACGGTCGACGTCTGTGGGCGCCTCGTCACCGTACCTGCACGGTGGCTCGGCCTCGCCACGGTCGGCGTCTGTGGGCGCCTCGTCACCGTACACTGGCCACAGTCGGCGTCTGAAACACCAGCCGGCCACACTGACAGCGGGGGGGCTGTCCGACACTGGTCTGTGGGCGCCTCGTCACCGTACACTGGCCACAGTCGGCGTCTGAAACACCAGCCGGCCACACTGACATCGGGCTGTGGGCGCCTCGTCACCGTACACTGGCCACAGTCGGCGTCTGAAACACCAGCCGGCCACACTGACAGCGGGCTATGGGCGCCTCGTCACCGTACACTGGCCACGGTCGCGCGTCTGTACACCCGGCCACTGCGGGCTGTGGGCGCCTCGTCACCGTACACTGGCCACAGTCGGCGTCTGAAACACCAGCCGGCCACACTGACATCGGGCTGTGGGCGCCTCGTCACCGTACACTGGCCACGGTCGGCGTCTGTGGGCGCCTCGTCACCGTACACTGGCCACGGTCGGCGTCTGTGGGCGCCTCGTCACCGTACACTGGCCACAGTCGGCGTCTGAAACACCAGCCGGCCACACTGACACCGGGCTGTGGGCGCCTCGTCACCGTACACTGGCCACAGTCGGCGTCTGAAACACCAGCCGGCCACACTGACGTCGGGCTGTGGGCGCCTCGTCACCGTACACTGGCCACAGTCGGCGTCTGAAACACCAGCCGGCCACACTGACACCGGGCTGTGGGCGCCTCGTCACCGTACACTGGCCACAGTCGGCGTCTGAAACACCAGCCGGCCACACTGACATCGGGCTGTGGGCGCCTCGTCACCGTACACTGGCCACGGTCGGCGTCTGTGGGCACCTCGTCACAGTATACTGGCCACGGTCGGCGCCTGAAACACGAGCCGGCCACACTGATGTCCCGCTCGGGGCGTCTGAAACACCAACTGGCACACCACGCACCAGCGTATCTAAATTCAATTCTGGTTAAGTGTCAGTTACAAACCAACATGCTCAATCGTAGCTGTCAGAAATGCAGATGAGATGTCAAATCGTGGTGCATATATGAAAGCTGCATGTAACTGTGAGATATCAGCTCAGTATGAAGTTTTCTGACAGTTATGCAGTCCGGAAGCTGAGAGGAAGTTAGTGCTGGTCGCATCTTTTATATCATGTATCTCCCGGAAGCAAAATACGGTATTTAGAAATGCTGCATGCGGATAAAAAGCAAAACATTTCACTTCAGATATGAACAGTATACTTCCTGTGTGCCATTTTCACATCAATATTTCAAACAGTGGACACAACAAAACATCAGTAAAAAAATAACTGCGGGGGAAAAAAGCGATAATGTCAAAGTTGACAACACAGGAATCGAATCCATAGCAAGATGTTCATTGGGAATTTGTGTTTTGAACAGCAGCAATCCAGCGCAAGGAAAGACAACTGGTGCAGTCTCGGAAGTGGTCGAAAAAACTCCCATATATTCGACTATGGTCAGTGACCCTGCTCGAGCGACATCCGAGTAGTCTGTCGATTTGACCACACGACACTAAACAGCCAAATGAAGAACACTGTCTAGCCCCAGCGTACTACACCCATCGCACACAACACTTTTGACATAACATCAATACTCCCCTTGCAAGGGGGGGGGAACGAATATGTGAGAATAATTTTGGCGGGATAGAATCGTAGGACCGTAAAAGTCGAGGCGCCTAAAACGCGAACAATTAACGACATTTCACTCGAACCACAGTCCTCCTCACTTGCCGGACATCCAGAAGCGAATAATATGAGGTGCTGATCGAAATAAAAAGTGCTGCTGTAATAAAATAAAAGTGCTGGTCGAATAAAAGGTGCTGGTGCTAGCCCCCTCAACACACACCCCGACACAGCACGGGCAAATCAACCGGGACTCACCTGCGGCCGCCGGTTTTGTCGGGTCACCCGCTCCTGCCTCCACGCCCTCCTCTTGTCTCATAGCCAGCACCGCCTGCGACTTCTTCCTCAGAGCACGGCCGCGGGAGCGCACTGGAATCTGAGGCAGAGGACACACATGACGTCACATGAACCGCGTCCGAGACGTAGCGTCACAGGACCTGGGGGGGAGAAGTGTGACGTCATAGGAGCTAGGGAATACGAGAGGACTTAGGTCATGCGAAATGCAGCGGAAATGCATGCCGTCGACTGAACTGCAGCAGGGGAGAGACGTGACGTCACAATATTTTCGGCGGAGGGAGAGACATAGCGTAACAAGATCTGCGGCAGACGGAAAGACGTGCCGTCAAAGGATCTGCGGCAGTGGGGGAGACATACGCAACATGGTCTGCGGGGAGGGGACATGAGTCACATCTGCTGTGGAGGAAAGACGAGGCATGACGGAGTCTGGGGCAGAGCATAGGTGGTGCCGTAACAGCACACACCGTCACAAATACGTCACAACCTAGCCAGTCTGTGATGTCTCCATGGCGGTGAACCGCCCGATCATGAGGGTTAACTGTGGTCACCGTTAATGAATCGTGAACATCGGAAATAAGGCAGGCAAGCTAATTAATTCATCAATCAATCGGACATGCGCGTCTTGCGCTGGTGCGACACAGTTCGTGAAGAAGAGAATCAGACACACAGTGGCCATTTGCAGAACGCCTTACTAATTTCGAGTTGTGTTAGTTGGTTTGCATCAAAATTATCCATATACAGAACACCACAACTGACTTCGCCACATGCGCTACAAATGCGGCTATATAGAGGAGAAAAGGCGAGCGACAGGCAGCGTACAAGAAAACATGAAAGCACAGCTCAGGTTGAAGAAAACGGCATCACCACGCACACAAAAATATAAACAAGTCGAAAAAAATGCAAGGCACAGGAGATAGCTTCATTTCACTTCAATGACAACATCTGATAGAACACAACTAAAACACCGCTCGAACCAAATGATCTCGGCCACACCACTCACGAGCACGCACTCAAACACGACCGCATGCACCCACACACACGCATGCATGAGGTCTGGGGTGGGGCTCAGGGTCACGCTTCGCCGGCCGGGCTCCCACCGAGTGGTTCGGGGGTCGATGTTAGCCACATGAAATGCCACCGACCATGCCTGGCTGAAGCCAACGACCAGGTGGTGTTAGTGAGACAACGAAAGGTCTAGTCATAGCACACAAAAAAACTAAGCCGCAAGGTCATTGCGTGTGATGGATATTTACAGTTTCGCAATGAAGCTTGGAAAAACGAGTTCCCGTTGGACTGGACTGTCGCAATGAATGCAACCATCCGTACTGGCATTTTAGTTCACACAGTAGCGATATGCACAGCAATCGTACACTGGCGGTGCTCCCGCATGTGACGTCTGTAACGTTACAACCAGAGCATACGATGTTCTAGCTACGCTTCAGCAGCTGATAATGTAACTGATCAGCTAATTGCATTTAAGCGGGAAAGCGAGTGTAGGCCGCACTCGGCTCCATACTGTCAGCTGACGAGCTGTCCAGTGACGGCCAGCTGATGGGCCCATCAGACTGACGAGCCGCAGATGAGTTTGACGGGCGGTGAGAGCGGCGGCGGCGGCGGGCGTGCCCGTGTCGCCTCCGGCCCTGACCTGACCTTTACCCTGACGTCCATGCCGGGCACACCGCCGCGCAGCATCTCCTCCGATGGCAGCAGGCTGGGGATCAGCAGGGTGCGGCTGTCCCACGTCACTGCCACCTCGAACTTGTCCAGCAGCGAGATGATGTACGTCTTGGCGTCGGCCGGCGCGCACGTCGACGACTTGAAGACGAGGGACAGGTCTTCCAGGCGCATGATGCCTGTACCGATACACAGGTGGGTCAGAAAGGTCAGCTCCCCAAGACGCATGACGCCGGTACTGATACACACGTGGGTCAGAAAGGTCAGGTCCCCAGACGCATGACGCCTGTACCAATACACAGATTGGTCAGAAAGGTCAGGTCACCCGGCCACATGACCCCTGTACCGACACACAGGTGTGGTCAGAAAGGTCAGGTCCCCCAGACACATGCCGCCTGTACCGATACACAGGTGGGTCAGAAAGGTCAGGTACCCCAGACGCATGACCCCTGTACCGATACACAGGTGGGGGCCAGTCCCCAGGTACGCCACACCTATACCGACACACATGTCGGGTCAGTGGAGCCAGAGTGGCAGCTTCTTCCCACCACCGGTCCGATAGGTGCACAGGTGACCCGAGACCTCGTCTTCGGCCACCACCACGCACCGTTCCTGGCGAACGGGTTGATCTCGCGCACGGTGACAACGTGGGCGAGCATGTCGCACAGCCACTGCGGGTCCAGGAAGTAGAGATCCTTGAGCGTGGCGTCATCGTAGTGCAGGACGACACCTGGCGATCAGATGGCCGCGTCAGGAGCGGTGTCGGCCAGTGTCAGATGTACACACAGGAGCAGTGTCAGCTATGGTCAGCTATATACACAGGAGCAGCGTTGGGCGGTGTCAGCTGTACACACACGGACAGCGGTGAGCAGGGTCAGTTGCACATACACAGGGAAACCAATCTAAAGGTTTACACCTCTAACAGACAAAGCATATCAGCAAATACGGTTGATTTGGCTGTTCCCGTTTGCTGCCGTGCGCGCATCGAGTCACGAATGAGATAAAACCGCACGCTTTGAGCATGACGCAACATGATGTAATAACATGCAAACATGGCACGACATGTTTCCGGTGCACCGCAGTCGCTAACGATCAGTTTGGCGCTTTTCCGGAGCACCATACAGCACCCAGATTGCTCATATTTACACCCAGGTACCCGTGTCCAACGCAAACTAAGATCGAGCCCGACAAACTATATCCGATCTGGCGCGTCCGGTTGCCACATAGTGATAATGGTCACCGTTTTCGTGGAGGAAGGCGGTGGCTTGGTGCAGCTCGGCAGCGTCGCGGAACCTCAGGTCAAACCGGCTGGCCATCTCCCGGGTCACCAGAGCACGGTACTCCTCTCCGGTGAGCACTGGGTCACGACCTGAGGTCACACCACACGCGGTGAAGAGTATAGTTCAAACATTGTCACGCTTCATCGTCAGAGTAGCGCACACGCGACAGCGGTAGGCCAGTTGGCATGCGCGAATCGGCGAGAATGAAAACCCAGCAATGACGGATCGATGAGCCGGCTTTGTGATGCAAGTGGTTTATGCGCTACCTAAATAGTGTTTATTGCATGCCTATCAAGGGGAACGAGTGGTCTAGGGGCAAGTTTCCCATGTAAAAACACGAAGGCAGTAACTATGGTGATAATCAAACCGGACACAGTTAGGCTACAGCAGCTGAACGCCCCTGATAAAGGCGGCTAAACTACTCCAAATGGCCTGTCCAGGTGTTGTTCCATCTACTCCGAAGGTCACTCAGCCTGCCCTGTAAGTATCGCTCAACCTACCTTGGAAGTGTCGCTCAGCCTTCCCTGGAAGTGCCTCTCAGGCTATTCTGGAAGTGTCACTCAGCCTGCTCTGGAAGGGTTGCTCAGCCTACCCTAGCAGTGTCGTTTGGCCTACCCTGGAAATGTCACTCAGCCTACCCTGGAAGCGTCACTCAGTCTACCCTAGAAGCGTTACTCAGCCTACACTGGAAGCGTCACTCAGCCTACCCTGGAAGCGTCACTCAGTCTACCCTAGAAGCGTTACTCAGCCTACCCTGGAAGCGTCACTCAGCCTACCCTGGAAGCGTCACTCAGTCTACCCTAGAAGCGTTACTCAGCCTACACTGGAAGCGTCACTCAGCCTACCCTGGAAGCGTCACTCAGCCTACCCCGGAAGTGTCACTCAGTCTACCCTGGGAGTATCGCTCAGTCTGCCCTGGAAGTGTCATTCAGCCTGCCCCGGAAGCATAGCTCAACCTGCCCTGGGAAGTATTGCTCAACCCACCCTGGAAGTGGCGCTCAGACTGCCTCGGAAGTGTTGCTCAGCCTACCCTGGAAGAGTCGCTCAGCCTACCCTGGAGGCGTCGCTCAACCTCCCCCGGAAGCATAGTTCAGCCTACCCTGGAAGTATTGAACAGCCTACCATGGAAGTGTTGCTCAGCCTACCCTTCAAGTGTGGCTCAGACTGCCCTGGAAGCTTAGCTCAGCCTGCCTTGGAAATGTCGCTCAGCCTAATCTGGAAGTGTCGCTCAGCCTACCCTGGAAGTGTCGTTCGGCCGCCAGGTATGTGATGACGTCCTCCAAGGCCAGATAGGTGGCCGGGATCCGTTGTTCCAGAAGACGCTCTTTGCTGCCTGCGAAACCCAGACACGGAAGTTACAAGTGCTCTTCCTTGGTAGTCCAGGCACCGTTCTGTATTAAGCTTGGATATTTTGAGTTTGGATAGCTCCGAGCAACCCACCTCGCATAGTTGTGGTGCCTTCCTGCAGCAACCCACAACAGTGCCTCTGCCTGCAACCTCCGAAAATAGTACACCCCGTCCGATCTCAGACAATAGTGCACATAATGCGACCTCCGACCACAGTACACCTAGCTGGGACCTCCGACAATAGTATACCCAACGGCCACCTCTGAAAATAGTACACATAACTGCCACCTTCGACAATAGCGTGTCTCTGACAATGATAAATTGATAAATCATTGAGACATACCATGCGCATAACCCCACAGCTAAAAACCAAGAAGCCAAGAAACACGAGGGTGGGTATCAGACAACGATACTTGTGCGTGAAGGTAAACACACTTCTGAGCCACATTTGAGAGAAATTGAATGCACCTCAGATATTGAACGCACAATTGAATGCCACTAATTGTTAATGTTTTCGACAACGCAGTACATATCATTCAAGCTCAAGTGTGATATCGCCAATTCCAGAGTCCAAGCTTCAAGTTCAAGCATCAAACATCAATGTCAAGTTTCCAGATAAACCTTGAAGCTCCACCTACTAGTTCAAGCCTTACATTCAAATTTTCACTTTCAGGTTTGCGCATGCTATACGAAATCAATACATACATGCAATGCAAACTGGAGCAAATTACGGCAGGGAAGTATTCATACTATACCTAAATTGGCTTTTTAGTACGCTACTATCGCTCGGACCCCTACGCTAAATATAGTACACGATTCTCAAACCTGGAATGACTTGATGAATTGCACAATAAAACAAAATACACGTACACCTATGGCGAAACATGGACGTGCTTTCGCCTTGAGCAATTTCCGAACATTCTGGGAAATCAACTCCATTTTGTGACATTACTATTTATACCATCACGATTTGCTCGGAAATTTTGGTGTTTCTTGACAAACACGGTTTGCATTCTTACGGATTTTTTCTTGGGTGCAAAATGACTAGATTATCTGATTCAAAATGGAGGTACTGCGAACGTGAAAAAAACGGCAAAAAATAGTATGGATTCAACACATGACAACGACGGTGATTTTATAAACTGCAGAAAAAAGGTACCTCGGTCCAACGCAGGGCATGTGCGAAGGAAGTAGCGTTGGAGGTAATACAGTTGCAACTCCCGCTTTGGATGCTGCAGCGCAGCTTTCCCCGAATTGACATTGCTTATTCAAATACGCAACACCAACTTCCCATTTTGCAGCACCAACTCATAAAAGGAGCGTCCAGAAAAGAAACGGAACGCCGTGAAAAAAGTTAAGCTGCAGGAAAAACAACTCACGATTTTCCGTCCATCACGATCGTCAGCGGCAAATGCTGATAATTATAAACACAACTACCATAAATACGACACTGAATATTTCTCATCGCAAGAATTTAATTTTCCGTCAGTGACGGCTATTGTTATCAAACTCGCCTCTGGTCGGCCAGCGCTACCCACCGGGAGACTTGAGACTGTAAACCGTGTCGTAGATCAGGTTGCAGAGCAAGCGGATGTTGTGCCGCGTCTTACAGCTGACCTCGATCGTGTCGAGCACTCGGGGCAGACCGCACTTGTCCGCGTCCACCAGGTTAATAAACCTGTCCGACCGCACCATACACACTTGCACTAAGTCGCGCACACAGCGGCGTGTACCAGTTAACAAGCCTGCCCAACGCTACAGTTAGTCACAAAGATGGTCACGCACGACAAACTGTTCACTCTGCTGCGCTACACAGCCGCTGACCAGGCAGCCGAGTCTGACGGATCGTAACATCTCGAAGATGCAACACATAGCAAGCTCCCGCGTCTCGTCACACCAAACATACAGCTGCGCAAGCGGCGGCGTTCATCGCAAAGTCCAGCCTGACAAATTAAACGCAAACAATCTGGGAAATAGCCGATCAGGGACACACAAAACAAGGGACGTCGAAGCTCCAGAAGATGGCCAGCTCTCTGGCATGTGATGGCATCTAGCCCAGACTGAACCTTTGTCCTAGACATCGGCCACACACTGCACGATTCGCTGCGGCTTGCAAAATCGCCTCCCCAAACTCAACAACTATGTGTACGTGAATAACGGCGAAAGCAGACATTTCGCAGGGAGGGCACAGGGGTATTTTCTCCACTTCTTCTTTACAAAATCCAGAATCCTTAAGACTCCAAAGTGTGTGTAATAAATGACCTCAGCTGCCATCTGTGTCCACAGGTGCCAATGAAACCCCGGCGCTACCGCTTACCACAGCTCACATATGCTGCCACCCTGTACGTGCTGTAGCACGGGCAGGGGTACAGTCAGCAGTTCAGCACAGTACGAAACATCTGATCCTGAACTGGTCTCGACCACCTCATCGGCTTCGGACAACCTGACATGAACTAACCTGACTGGTCTCGAACCAACTGGCCTGACCTGACCTAACTGGTCTCGAACCACCTGACTTGACATGACCTCACTGGCCTCGGATCACCTGACCTGACCTGACTTCACCAGTCTCGGACCCCTGACCTGACCTGACCTCACTGGGCGCGGACCACCTGACCTGACCGGATCTTCACCTCATCAGCCTCGGACGATTTCATCTGATCTTGTCAGCCAATCAGTCTCGGCCTCGGATACATGACCTGACCTGGTCTGACCGATCTTTGAGAGCCTAACCTGAATCGACCTTGATCGATCGGCTGAGAGCTCACCGATCTCTGATGGCCTGCTGCAGATCCTCGCAATAGTTTGCCGGATACTTGTCGCGGATCACGTCGTAGTGAGTGCCAACGATGATCACAGGGGAGTTTGGGGCACGCGCCTGCGGACGGACGAAGGTCACCTGGAGTGCAGAGGGCGGCGAGGGGGTGCCGGAAAATGGCAGATGCCATTCGGAGCATCACGCAGCTCAGTAAGGCATGTGAGGCGGTGGCTTAGCGTGATATACACTCTGGCAATATGACCGAGAGCTATATTTCGGCTACACCCACCACAACACCACGGGCAAGGATGGCCGAGTGGTCAGGGTGCTGAGCTCCGGGTACCAAAGTTCACGGGTTCAACACTCACACCAACCAGAACATTTCCAAATCCCGCGGCCCACCGAGGAAACAGTGTGGGCGGCGCCGTCATCCGTGATCGTGCCTAACGTGCGTCGTGAAATAACAAAAACACAACACCACACGGTCGTCGTGTTCAACGCTCTCGAGTCAGACGGCGGCGGCGTCACGCCCCACCTGCCCCTCACCTGGATGTTGACCAGCCACTGCTGAATGTTGTTGACACCCTTCTGGCCGTCGTCGATGCGCCACACCACCAGGTAGAGGCTGCGGCGGGACAGGAAGTACTGGTGCGTGGCGTAGTACTCGCGCTGCCCGCCAAAGTCCCACGTCCTGCCGCACCACCACACACTCGTTACAGCTACAGACCGAGGACCGGTCGGGGCGTGCACGGGTAAAGCGAGCCTCCGCATCTGCAGGATGCCGAGACTAGGAGGGGCACGAGAGCGAGGGACTGCGGGTTCCCTCGCCTCAGTCGAACGGTGGCTCACCGTTCGACTGAAGTTGCGGTAACTTCAACCGACTCCGACACGGGGTCAGTCCGGTCGAACGCTACCGACTCGGCCAACCCGACCGTGACCTGAAGTCAGCTGACCGGGTTGTGCCCCGACGACAGTAGACCTGTGACCCTGGATCGTGCAGCGATAATCCGAAGTCGGTTGGGCTGGCCACTGGCACCGCAGCTCACCTGAACGTGACGGGCCCGTGCGAGCTGTGTCCTCGCACCCGCTTCTCGAACACCCAGTCGCCGATGTCGACGCCGACGGTGCTCAGCGTGGTGCCCGCCGGCGTCTTAAGGTTGATGTTCTTGTTGCCCATCCGCTTGGCCCAGTGCTGAAAACACGCCGAGACCAGGCACATCACGGGCACCACACTGATGCAGCATCAACTGCTCAATTCACGCTTTCACGTACAATTCTGATGCAATGTAGCCATGGATATTTCCAGTGGATAGCGTAGGGGAAGCATAAGGCTTCGGTGGATAGTGGAGATCATCAGTGTCCTAATAGCTTCAAATTTACATCGAAATGACAACAGTTGAGTATAATTCTCCTCCCGATAACTCTTAACTTCGTCCAAACCTTCCTCTTCAGACTTTCCCCTTCTTGCTCCACACAAAACAAAATGAAACTCAGAATATCCAAGATCAGAAAAAGACGAAGATCTTACTACCTCCATTTACTTCAAGACACCCTACGTCTCGAGTAGGAAACAAAAAGGCGTTGAAAATTTCTTTGTTTTGTATATTTCCCGACTACATTTGTGTACTCTTAACTGGTTTTGGGCTACATTTTCGATTTCATCATCCAAACCAAACCGGCTGTTAGACACTGGGTAGCGCAAGCTCCAGGAAGCTCGTCTACCTACGTATGCTTGACTACTACGGGCTTGCCGAATCGTAAACCCAGGATGTTGCACAGTAGCAGTCTCGAATCAGAGACGTTTTTCGCGGACCAAAAACCCCCGGACCAACCCGTGACAGAATGAGGCCGCATGGCCAACTCACCTCTGGAGGTCGCTTCTTGAAGGAGCCGGTTCCCTCGGCCCTCAGCTGTTCCAGCAGTGACGTCTTGCCGATTCCCTGCACCCCGACAATCATCAGCTTCATGCGGGCGTACGGTCGCGCGTCCTCGAGCACCGACTGGGGGCACGGCCGCAGCGTCAGTGTCATCCGACCCCAGCAGCCGGTCGGCACCAAAACAATGTACACACCTGTTCGGTGCGACCCCTCTCCCTCCCGTGATCCCGAACGAAAAGCGCCTACCAGACTACTCTGGCACACTAGCATCATAGACAGTCTGAAGAAAATCATTTAAATCAGACGGTAATAAAGCCTTCAAACCAGTTGCTAGCAGAGATATCAAAGTTCGGTAAATATTGTAGAATTGCGAAGCAATATATACAATATATGCAATATATGACACAGATACGATATGATATACAAATATGTACCAGGACACAGCCGACAGATACTTACCACTTCCGAAACAATACAAATCCAGACCGCTGTGTCCTTCCATTCTTCACTGTATCTCCTAAATTGCGCGCCCATGTCGCATAGTTACATGACGAGTTATTACAACATCTCTGCAGCGGCAAGCTTACCGAACCCGCACCGAGACACAAGGCAAGGACTGACACAAACTCGCTTACGATGGAAATGGATGCGCGAGAACCCAAGGAATAGGCTGTCTGTTCGACGAAAGCCATCAGGTAGCAGACCGAAGTAGCTTCAAGCATGCAGGAAATGGACACATCTGAATAAGTAATTGCATCGGTATACACATTGGGTGACCGTCGCACCACTACACCTCCGCACACTTATGCTGCCGTCACCCCTGCCACTTCCTCTCCAGGAAACGCAGACGTTTTCTCGATCGCCTCCAAAACGAGCTCGAGCGTCATCCCGATCGACTGCGAAATCACCCTGAGCGTCACCGCAGCCGCTCTCCAACCAACCTCGACCGTCCCGCCGACCACCTCTCGGAGCTCGCACTCAAGGCTAGGGTCGGAAATGCTAGCCATACTGAATGCTCTCTCCGGCGAGCAGGAGCCGAATAATCCCTTCATGTATGCCACCACCCGACCGACCTGCTGACCCACACGACCAGGGAGCCGTGCGGCGACCGGTCAAGGACATTCGACTGACCAGGCCACAACGCGCAACAAGGGTTTCCGTGGGGTAAAGCTCAGTAAGACCACTCGTTCTCTCCGGAACTCAACTTCAGAACGGTCCGGTATTTCCAACGCTGTCCAGCGGCCGACAGGCTATCGTTGAGTCTTCTCAGATGGATTTCGATCCGACCTCGAGGATCTCTCAGATCATGAGGATCTCTGACGGCCTTCGAACTAACTCTGAGGACTTCTCAGACCACCTTTAATCCAGCATGGAGGGACGCCCAGACCACCTTCGAGTTTAACCGCGAGGATCGCCTCGGGTCGTCAGCGAACTAACCTTGAGGTAGCCGATGACGTCCATAGTCTTGTACTTGTTGGAGTCGATCATGTTCTTGAGCGGCTCCTGGAGAGAGCAGCCCCGGGTGTTGAGGTTCCACAGACGGTTCAGCAGGCCCATCTGAGGCGGCAACTCGCTCAGGTCTGCCGGCCGCATGGTAGCGTGTCAGGCCAGTCGACGGCCCCGGCCGCACGGATCATCAACACAGGTGACTGCCCCATCGAAAGTGACCGCGCGATACAGACTCGCAATTTCAAACTACCACCGACCAACGACGACTATCTTGGGTCATAATAGCCGACAGTCCGGCGCGCAGCACATCATCCAAAGACATCGCCTTCTGCATCCCGCCATTATTCCACTCCATTTTGACCAAATCATACTTCATCCTTCATCCTATTCTTCTAATACTGCACGACCGCAAATCCTAAGCTGTCGGGCACATGCAAATCCAGCGCTGAGGTCATTAATCACACAGACACCCCTCATCACATACACACCTCTGACCACACAGACACCCCTAGCCACACTGGTACTCCAGAACACACAGATACCCCTGACCACATAGACCCCCCAGACCCCCCCCCACGCTATCACAAACCCCTGACGTCTGATCGCCCCCGAGCTCAAACGACCCGGCCGTCGACCGATGCCGACCTTGGTTGCCGCTGAGGTTCAGCACGGACAGGTTGGTCAGCTCGTGGATGGCGGCCGGCACCGCGTGCAGACGATTGTTGCTCAGGTCCAGCATGGACACGTTGGGGAACATGAGGCGCGGCCGCTCCTGCCGCGTGGGCGTCTGAGGCACCGAGGTCATTGGGTCAAATTGTGACATCTGGTCATCAGAATGCGACAGGTCACGAAGGTCAACGGGTCGTATCACGATGCTCAGTATCACGATGTGTCAGAAGATACTTTCAACCTTTGCTTCATCAACCAACCCTCGACTCATTCTCACACTGCAGGTTCGTCTCGTCTCGTCTTGCCCCCTCTAAACACAACATCGTGCTCAGAGTATGAATTCAATCTTACCAATGCACTTGCTCACTTACACTCCACCGATGTCATCTGAAATAACCGTGCGCAATCGTTATTTTACCATTCTGCTCCGCTCACCAGTCCCGTTATTTTTACTGTGGACTCGTCCTCTCACCGTCGTCTCGTCCTCTGAGCATGGACTCTTCCTCTCCACATGGACTCACGACATGGCCATGGACCCATTACTTTGCGGTGGACTCACGCGCTTCCCGCGTACTCGCCTTGCCACCGTAGCGCCGCTTTCTCACCGCGGGCTCGTCCAGCTGGTGGTGTGGCTCGTTCAGCTCCACCTCGGCCAGCTGGTTGTCGGCCAGCACCAGCGTGCGCAGCGCCTCGAACCGCCGGTGGCGCCGGTGCACGCAGGTGTGAGCTGCCGGGCAGGCCGCGTCGCCCCCTGCGCGCCAGTGACGTCACAAATCACCCACGGCGCGGGCACAGGTCGAGTCCCGTCCTGGGGCGCAGCGGCGTGGTCGTTCACTAATCACGTGTCTGTGTGTCTGCTTATTGGGTGTTTCACGGCGCACTTTGTGCGAGATCACGGCTAATGGTGCCGCCCACATTGTTTTGTCGGCGGGACGCGTGATTGGGCAATGTCCTGAGTGGTGTGAGCGTTGAACCCGGGAACCTTGGTACCCACCCATGGCTCAGCACCGTGACAACTCGGTCATACCCCCACTAATTAAGTGTCACGTCATATGTAAACTAAGCACTGGATATGCCCTGTTCTGTGAGCAGGCCACTAGGTTACTTTGGCACATTCCCAGGCTCGTGCTTAGCACGCACGACACACGACGGACATGGCAACCGGCTCCCTTAGACGGCAGCGGACGTGGCAACCGGCTCCTAGACGTGAGCAGACGACAGCGGACGGCACTCGCCACGACGGTGACGATACATAGCCATATGCCCAACCGTCATACATGCCCAGCCGTTATATATTCCCAACCGTCATACCTACATTGCTCTGGCCCGCTTACTGCGCATCATGATTTGGTAGATTTCTTAGGGTTGGAACCGCTACGAGGCCATATTTTAGGACGGCTAAACGCCGCCACTTCTTTGCATTTGCAAATCGTTAACGACTCAGAGGTCGTGGCGTCTGGGAACGTTTTTACCGTCCTTCAACAAGCACGCTTTGATGTGATATACCACCACCCATGAGAATCAACAACTGGCTACTATATAGCAGCATTGCAGATTGCTTACAATACAGTTCCGGGCCCAAACGACCCCGGCAGTCGACGGGCCCCTAAACTCCGATTAATCATCATCACACTGACCTCCGATGGTGACGATGTACTTGTTGGTGTCGCCGGCGGCGTAACAGCAGCGCTGTCCGCCCAGGTCGGCGGGCGCGCCGGCGTCGTCGGCCAGCCAGAAGGTGGCCGGTTCGGGCCACTGGCTGATCTGGTTGTGCGAGGCGTCCAGCTGCTTCAGAGTGGCCGGAAAGTCGCTCACCGAGCCCAGGTCCGTGAGGCTGAAACAGCGTCACCCGGACCGGGTCAGTGGGACTGAAACACGATCAAGGAGCCCAGATCCACGAAGCTGAAACAGCGTCACCCGGACCGGGTCAGTGGGACTGCAACACGATCAAGGAGCCCAGGTGCACGAGGCTGAAACATAACCACCGAGCCCAGGTCCGTGAGACTGAAACGTCATCATCCGAACCGGGACAGTGCGACTGGAACACGAGCAAGGAGCCTAGGTACATGAGACTGAAACACTACAAGAGGTCCGTGCGGCTGAAATATCATCCGAACTGGGTTAGTGGGACCGAAACATGATCAAAGAGCCCAGGTCCGTGGTATTTAAATATAATCACCGAATTCAGGTCCGGAGAGACTGATACGCCACACCATCACAGTTACCACACCACAGATCTATTATCCGTGAGATTAAAACATTCTCACGAATAAAGACAGGACGCAATGAACACGAAAGTCGAGCCCAGACCGGCGACAACATTCACATTCACGAAGTTCTGGTTAAAGACAATGCAAGACGAACATTGAGACCAAGTTGGCGAGACTAAAGCAAGAGACCGCCAGATGCTGGATTCTCGGGTCCGCTCGGTGACAAATCGTTGTAATTCTAGTGACGTTACATGTCTGCAATAGTCTACCGCATCGCCACAGATGCGCATCACTCTTCTCACGGAGCGGAACACAGCTCACATCCACCGGCAGCGGACCGGCGCAGTGACGCGGCCCCACACCGGAGCTGCCACGTGACCAGGGCCGCCCCACCGGCCACTGACCAGTTGTAGGCGAGGTTGAGTCGGGTCAGACTGACGGCCAGACACGCCAGGCCGGCCGGCACGCGCGCCAGCCGGTTGTGCGACACGATGAGCGAGTGCAGCTGCGACGTCACCTGGTGCTCTGACGTCATCTGGGCGGCCGGGCCCGAGTCGATCACCTCGAGTCGGCCGTGCCACACCGTGTGGTGGTGCACCTCGCGCTGCCTGTCCACACACACGACAGGGTCAGACGCGCGACGACATTACTCTGTCGTGGGCCAGACGCGATGGGAGAGGTGGCAGTAGACCAATGTGACCTGACTTACTTCAGTGCGGAGGTCAGTGTGACCCGACCTACTTCAGTGCGGAGGTCAGTGTGACCCGACTTACTTCAGTGTGGCTGTCAGTGTGACCCGACTTACTTCAGTGTGGCCAGTGTGACCCGACTTACTTCAGTGTGATCAGTGTGACCTGCTTTTCAGTGTGGTCAGTGTGCCCGACTTACTTCAGTGTGGTAGTGTAGTGTGTTGACTTACTTCAGTGTGGGGTCAGTGTGACCCGACTTACTTCAGTGTGGGGTCAGTGTGACCCGACTTACTTCAGTGTGGGCGTGTGACCTTTCAGTGTGGCTGACTTACTTCAGTGTGGTCAGTGTGACCCGACTTACTTCAGTGTGGGTCAGTGTGACCCGACTTACTTCAGTGTGGAGGTCAGTGTGACCCGACTTACTTCAGTGTGGTCAGTGTGACCTGACTTACTTCAGTGTGGTCAGTGTGACCCGACTTACTTCAGTGTGGCTGTCAGTGTGACCTGACTTACTTCAGTGTGGCGGTCAGTGTGACCTGACTTACTTCAGTGTGGCGGTCAGTGTGACCTGACTTACTTCAGTGTGGCGGTCAGTGTGACCTGACTGCGATGCAGCAGGCCGGTCGGGGTGGGTCTGGCCGCCGGTCGGCCTGGGGTCAGCACCGCCAGACCGACGGCGTCCCGCCGCCGCGACTGGGAGCGGTGCCGCTGACCGCGTGACGTCATCGGCTGCCGGCGAGGTCAAGTCGGGTCAGGTCAGGTCTGGCGAAAACGACATGCCGTACGAGGAAATTGTCTGTCGCATGACAGATCTGGAAATTGAGGGTGGGACATGAGTCATCGATCACAGGTAATATAATTGAAGGTGGGGTACGAGTCATCGATGTCTATTCAGCAGCATTTGACCTGATTTAATAGCAATCCAGACATACATCGACTAAGCGGCTGAAACATCAACATGTGCTAGAACAATCACCGACGTAAATGTAGTTAAGTTCCAGGTAGCGACATGACGGCAGAGCGCGAAACCGAGGGCTGGAGCCCCACATGGCGCTAAGTACTGCCCATGAAACTCCGCTGGCAACCGGCAGCTGGTGATCTCCGCTGCCTGGGCCGTATCTGTGCATCATCGGCGCGATACATTTTCGGATTAAAATAGTGCCGTTCAACTGGAATTTCCCGATCGGGTGGTCGATCCCGGGTCGATTCAACAACCTCCCCGTTGCATAGGCCCAGCTCCAGTGAAGCAATTCCATCACGCGCTCTGATCTTTAGGTCAGACAGCGTCGCGCGCGAACAGACCAGCTCACCAGCGAATGTCGAAGTCTGGTGCGGTCCTCACTAGACGACCTCGTTTTCCTTGTCGACCTCAGTGACGCCATTCTGCCAGAGCGAGCGGAACAACTACAGTAGGGGCAGCAGCAGGCCACGTCACGGGGCTGTCACACCAGAGCGTCGTACGAGTCGACACATAGCAACTCCACGGCAACAGTCACGACCGGCAGTAGGGCCTGAGTGGCTGGGCCCACACCAGGCCCGTCATGCCAGACTGGGATGAGAGGTCTACCCAGTCTAAGGTAGCACCAGGACCGTCATCCCAGCCTGAGACGACGGGCCTGCTCAGTCCGGGATAACACCAGGACTACCATCCCAGTCTGAGATAACAGGCATACCCAGTATAGGATAACACCAGGACTACCATCCTAGCCTGAGATAACAGGCATACCCAGAATAGGATAGCACCAGGACTGTCATCTGAGCCTGGGGTGACAGGCTTGAGAGCCCAGTCTGGGACCGTACCAACACTGTTATCTGGGCCTGGGATGACAGGCGCGAGAGCCCAGTCTGGGACCACACCAGGCCCGTCATCTCAGCCCGGCCGGCTGACAGGCCTGAGAGCCCAGTCTGGGACCACACCAGGACCGTCATCTCAGCCCGGCCGGCTGACAGGCACGAGAGCCAGGTCTGGGACCACACCAGGGCAGTCATCTCAGCCCGGCCGGCTGACAGGCACGAGAGCCCAGTCTGGGACCACACCAGGACCGTCATCTCAGCCCGGCCGGCTGACAGGCACGAGAGCCAGGTCTGGGACCACACCAGGCCCGTCATCTCAGCCCGGCCGGCTGACAGGCACGAGAGCCAGGTCTGGGGCCACACCAGGCCCGTCATCTCAGCCCGGCCGGCTGACAGGCACGACAGCCAGGTCTAGGGCCACACCAGTACCGACAGCCCAGTCCGCGGCAACACACGCGCTCTACCACACCCGCGCAGGTGAAGTAGAACACACCGGCCAGGCGGCGACGACAGAGCGCAACGGCAGAGTGCGACGGACAGCGAGCAGTCCGGCCGGAGCCGCTCATCCACTCACTGCGAGCCGCGCGCCGTCGGCGCGGTGCGTTGTTTGCGGACCGGCTCGGGTCGGGCGGAGGAGACGGCAGAGGCGACGGCGGAGGCCGCCGGCACGGCCCCGCCGCCCAGCGGCAGGTCCGACAGAAGGTTCAGCGACACGTTCAGCTCCTTCAGACACGGCGAGCTCCACATGGCGAAGGGCAACGCGTTCAGCTTGTTGTTGCTGAGGTCGAGATGCGACAGACGCGGCAGCCGGAACAGAAAGTCGGCTATCTTCTCAAGCCGGTTCTCCTGCAGGCAGAGCGGCGTGGAATAATGAACCAGGCACACAGCGGACCGATCATCAGCCATATAGTGTCACACCCGCTGAGTAGTGTCCCAACACCTGACACATGTCTCTCTCCAGAACACCACACAAATATCTCTAAGCGACCACCAACCTGGTGAAGGATTTAAAAAATCCACCTTGGGCCAAGGTGCCCAGTGCAAAAGCAGTCTCGTCATCATGCGACTCCGCCTATGGAAGATCTTCCATTTTCTCTTCGAAATATGCTGGCAATAACTGGTGTATTTGCCTTCCTGTTCATAACATTTCTTGGTGGAAAACTGCACATTCGGATACTTTGAAACGCACATCTAATGTATAGTGAAATTTAAATGAAACGATTTTCACGGTGAGATTTAAGCCGATCGTGAGCGCACATTACCCACCCCAAATAACTTGCGTTTGTTTGTTTGTTTCAAACAAGTTAGACTTCCTATATTAGCAAATCTTGAGCGAGCGCACACTGACGCCTCTACAGATATGCCCCTTAGCCACACAAGCGAGCAGCGTGCACTAATACTACTTCGATACGTGGGATTCCCCATCGATCCACGTTCACAGGAGTGTTTCGCCATTGCCCACCTGCAGGTAGAGCTCCTCGAGGACAGGCAGCGCCTGACTGGGGTCGCCGTCGGGCGGCACCTGCAGGTGCTCTATCTTGTTCTGTGCCGCCGACAGGTAGCGCAGCGACCACAGCCGGAACACGGCCTCCGGCAGCTCGGCCAGCGCGTTGTTGCTGCCGGACACACACGAGTCACGTGACACACCCGCCGCCCAGATGCTGCCGGACACACACGAGTCACGTGACACACCCACCGCCCAGATGCTGCCGGACACACACGAGTCACGTGACACACCCACCGCCCAGATGCTGCCGGACACACACGAGTCACGTGACACACCCACCGCCCAGATGCTGCCGGACACACACGAGTCACGTGACACACCCACCGCCCAGATGCTGCCGGACACACACGAGTCACGTGACACACCCGCCGCCCAGATGCTGCCGGACACACACGAGTCACGTGACACACCCGCCGCCCAGATGCTGCCGGACACACACGAGTCACGTGACACTCCCGCCGCCCAGATGCTGCCGGACACACACGAGTCACGTGACACACCCGCCGCTCGGATGCTGCCGGACACACACGAGTCACGTGACACACCCGCCGCCCAGATGCTGCCGGACACGCGGCCTCACCTGATGTCCAGCCGGGTGATACAGGCCACGGCAGTCCTCCCCTCACCCAGCCTCACCTGACGTCCAGCAGGGTGATACAGTCCACGGCAGTCCTCCCCTCACCCAGCCTCACCTGACGTCCAGCAGGGTGATACAGGCCACGGCAGTCCTCCCCTCACCCAGCCTCACCTGACGTCCAGCCGGGTGATACAGGCCACGGCAGTCCTCCCCTCACCTGACATCCAGCCGGATGATACAGTCCACGGCAGTCCTCCCCTCACCCAGCCTCACCTGACGTCCAGCCGGGTGATACAGGCGACGGTCACGCCCGGCTGCCGCACCAGGCGCAATTTCGGGTTGACGCGCTGGGCGGCGTCCACGAGCCACGAGGGCCGCAGGTAGCGGAGACACCGCTGGCCATGCCAGTTCACCATCACCGGCAGGTAGCAGTTAGGTCCGGCGCCGCCCGGCCGCGGGTGTACCTGGCCGACACAGGTCAGGGCGCAGCACAGGTCAGAGCGACACAAGTCAGGGCGTGTCACAGGTCAGCGCGTGACACGGACAAAGCTACACAGATCAGCACGACACGGACTTACGCCACAGTGCGATCGGCACGCCGGTCGGACGTCCAGTATCGCCACTGTACGGCCCACTTTTGTGTAGCAAGTCAATGAGGCCATTGCAACTGAATGAGTATCACCTGAGCGAGCAATAGTCATTCGACTATTGCATGAGGTCACGCAAACCGGGCGGATCCACGTATGGCTGTTACAGTTAACACCGGTAATAGCGGCGTGATCCTTCCTCGGCTGAGTAGTCACCACAGAGCGAAGAAGTTGACTTTCGCTTGGGTGGGGAAAAGTCTACATTTTCGGTAAGTGGAGAATGATGGCAGTGGCGGTGGCGCACGGCCCACCTTGTGGTCGGGGTCGACATGTGCCCGCAGCGCCAGCAGACGCGACACCACCGTCTCGTCGGCGGCGCGACACGCCACGTACAGCGCCTTGCACTGGTCGTCTCGGGCGCCGTGCTTCAGCAGGAGGTCGATCATCTGCAGGTCACGGCTCCGACACGCCTCCACCAGCGCCGTGGAGCCTATGACAAAGATCAAGGTCACAGCACGCCAACAGCGGTGTGGAGCCTGCAGCGGAGGTTAAGGTCACAGCACACCAGCAGAACCGTGGAGCCTGCGGCGGAGGTCAAGGTCACAGTACACCACCAGCGCCGTGGAGCCTGCGGCGGAGGTCAAGGTCACAGTACACCACCAGCGTCATGGAACATGTGGCGGAGGTCAAGGTCATAGCACACCACCAGCGGTGTGGAGCGTGCGACAGAGGTCAAAGTCACAGTACACCACCAGCGCCATGGAGCCTGTAGCGGAGATCAAGGCCACAGTACACAATCAGCGCCGTGGAGCCTGCGCCTCGGCCCTCCCGCAACACTACCACAGACTATCTCCCACCGGCGAATAGGATCGCCAGACACCAGCGGACACTCGACACCGTCTCGGGGGGGGGGACAATGGCCTACCTGTGAACACCATGGACGACTCCATGTTGTCCTGTTCGCTGTTGAGTTCGTTGCTTAGGTACATGTTGAGGTTGGGGTTGGCGCCGGCCGCCAGCAGCAGGGAGACGATCGTGTGCTGGCTGGAGCGTACAGCCACGTGTAGCGCCGTTTCTGCAGTCGCAGCACACGGGTCACAACATACGCGGTCTCGGCATACACGGTCACAGCCATACGGGCCACAACATACGCGGTCCCGGCATATACGGTCACAGCCATACGGGCCACAACATATGCGGTCTCGGCATACACGGTCACAGCCATATGGGCCACAACAAACGCGGTCTCGGCATACACGGTCACAGCCATATGGGCCACAACATACGCGGTCTCGGCATACACGGTCATAGCCATATGGGTCACAACATACGCGGTCACGGTATACACGGCCACAGGATATGTCGTCAGAGTAGACATGGGCACTGCACATGCCATCACAGCATGCATGGTCACAGCACATGTCACAACATACATGGCTGCAGCACAAGCGGTCATAACATACATGGCTGCAGCACAGGCGGTCACAGCATACATGGTCACATCACATGTCACAACGTCCATGGTCAGAACACACGTTGTCACCACGTACATAATCACAGCACATGTCGCATCATGCATTATTTCAGCACAGCCACAGCACATGTCACGACCGCACCAACTGCAGCTACAGCCACCATAACGACCGGCACTACCGCCGCACTGACCAGCGTTGCTCGGTCTTCAGGAGACGCTTCGGCCCATCTCGGATCGCTGGCGACACTGACCGGCGTTATTATTGCAGTACATGTCGAGGTGGAGCGGCGCAATGGTGTCGTCGGGGCGCGCCGGGCCGGCCGCCTCTCGGCCCAGGTTGAGCCGCGACATAAGCGCCTGGATGCCGTCCGAGATACGCCGCTTCACCTGCGAGTCGGCCGGCGGCGACGGCGGCTGCTCAGGCGCGCCACTGGCGGCGCCACCGTCGCCAGAGCCGGGCGTCTCCTCCTGGCGGCGACACACAGCGAGCGGTGAAGCGAGGCGACTCCTGGCGGCGACACGGAGCGAGCGGTGAAGCGAGGCGACTCCTGGCGGCGACACGGAACGAGCGGAGAAGCGAGGTGACTCCTGGCGGCGACACGGAGCGAGCGGTGAAGCGAGGTGACTCCTGGCGGCGACACGGAGCGAGCGGTGAAGCGAGGTGACTCCTGGCGGCGACACGGAACGAGCGGTGCGGGTCGACCATGCTACACCTGAAGACGCAACGCGCTACACAGATAAGCCCCACGTTTCTGCCAGAAGAAAGGACTGAACGACGAAGAAGAGAAACGCTGGGATCAAATACGCGAATCAGATTGTTGAGGAATACAGCGTCGCCACCCTCACACGCCGACTGGTCGCGGGTGGACTCAGTAACCCGGCCGGTTGCGGCATTCGAACCCACGACATTACGATACGGTTGTTGGGTCTTACCGCCCTGCCACCGTGTCAGACAGCACGCTGGTGGCTGGTCGGCCCGCTGATACCCGGGCTTACCGACTTCCAACTCACTCGCCATATGTCTGTTTATATTAACACGTCTCACATCTAAATATCGGTAACGACGCCGCAGCGGTAGAAGGAAATGCACCACGCACGCACGCACGCACGCCACACACACAGAATACGCCACCCACCATACAGGAAGGAGACGGTGCACATTGGTGAGCACCCACACCAGCTGAGCTGGCCGCTGCAGAACACCACCGGTCCGGATCAGTCGCCACACCGGGTAAACCAGTCATATCAGATCAGGTCAGATCAGTGTGTTTGCTCGCACTGGCAACCAGCCCGCACGGACACACAATCACCGCAAATGACGTGTTATTGGCACGGCACCAACTGCGACGGACGACGTGAGCGATATCGCACCGAGTGCCCCCCCCCCCCCACATGAGCGGTAACGCGCCGCCGCCGGTGGCTGCATGCGCATTTCGAGTCACTGCAAACGGCTTCGAGCTGGGTGCACATTCCGCTGAAATTCCTCCGCCCAATGAAAAGTTATACTTATAAAATGAACACGTAATTCTGGTCCGTAAGTGTTGCAAGTGAGGATCTGTGCAGAGCTAGCACATTCAGTTAAATGTGGACGTGTCGTCTCTCAGTTCATGAATAATTCAAGCACCCCTGTGGTACGCCAAACAAAACACTTCCTTACCTACGAAAACTAAATAATTGTATGCGAGCATTTCCATCGAGCATGATTGAACGCAATATAGTGAACTAAGAGCGATGGCTACAACCGAAGTACAGTAATGTACTCACTTTGACCTTATGCGCCTTGACCCGGAACTTGATAAGTGCCTCCACCAGCCTGACGCTACCCACGCAGCAGGCCTGGTACAGCGCCGTCTGACCCTCCATATCACTGAAACGGAGCACCGGCTCGGCTGAACATCGCCAGTACGGCGAGATCGGCCAGGGCGCGGGCGACAGTTCGGCGAACATCAACTGCAGCTGAGTGGCTGCTTCTGTGAGAGCTTCAGAAGACATACTATCTTGGCCGTTCTGCGCTCATAAAGCGGGGATGCACCCACGGCACGGTGGGCACCCGGCCCACGGTACACAACAGTACTCAGCTGGTACGGTGGGCACCAGGCCCACGTTACACAGCGGTACTCAGCTGGTACGATGGGCACCAGGCCCACGGTACACAACAGTACTCAGCTGGTACGGTGGGCACCCGGCCCACGGTACACAACAGTACTCAGCTGGTACGGTAGGCACCCGTCCCACGGCACACAGCAGTACGCAGCTGGTACGGTAGGCACCCGCCCCACGGCACACAGCAGTACGCAGCTGGTACGGTAGGCACCCGCCCCACGGCACACAGCAGTACGCAGCTGGTACGGTGGGCACCCGGCCCACGGTACACAGCAGGACGCAGCTGGTTAGTTGGCTGCTAGGCTTAGGTGTGCCTTAACGGACTTGTCACACAAACCACATAATACACAACGCAAACCACCAGAAGCAATCACAAACGAGAGGCAACTTTCAAAATGTAGACACATGCTGGACATATTTCACTGACCAGGAACAAGATAACTTATTAGGTTAGGCAATTCAGAAGTTGGTCGAGAAACATAGCCACAAGTCACTTCGCGCATTTCCAGAGCGTGCGTGGAGCGTGACCTGCCGATACCTGGCGCCCAGAGCCTGCGTGCAACATGACCTGCCGATACCTGGCGTCCAGAGCCTGCGTGCAACATGACCTGCCGATACCTGGCGTCCAGAGAGTACGTGCAGCGTGACCTGCCAATACCCAGCGGTCATAGCGTGCATGCAACATGACCTGCCGATATCCAGCGGTCATAGCATGCGTGCAGCGTGACCTGCCGATACCTGGCGTTAATGTCGAAGGGCATGTAGTACTCGAACTGGCCCGTGTGGTCACGATACTTGTTGAGTACCTCAGGCGGGTACGGGTACCGGAAGAGAAGCTCGAGCACGGAGACTCGGCCGGTGATACAGCACGCATGTACCGGCGACCAGCGCTCGACGGTCAGCACCTGCACCAGAGCCGGGAACGTCTGCCCGGCACGGTGTGATGTGTCAGCCACATCTACCCGGCACAGCAAGCTGTGTCAGACATGTCTTTTGGCACAGCAAGCTGTGTCAGGCATGTCTTTTCGGCACAGTGTGGTGTGCAAGACACATCTGCCCGGCACAGCACGCTGTATCAGACACATTTGCTTGCCACAAGCTGCGCCAGACACGTCAGGAACAGGACAGCGCCTGTAGGACACGGAATGCAAAGCGTCTTATGGACACGAGAACGTCAGATGACCAAGCGGAGTCCACACCTTTGATACAACACCACTGAAAAGCAGCTTCCGGGTGCGACACAGGAACGGATGGCCGACATTAAATGAATTTTCCACCTCTACCGCAAAACGCCCTTAAATAAACCGATCCTATGCACGCCACCTTGGCCCTCTTATTGAGCATCGCCGCCCCCTGACGCTGCTCAACAAGAGCACGGACTGATCGATTATTTGGGTTTAAGGGCACGTCGAGCTCCGAGGGCCCGTCCTACTGTCCTGGGACAGCCCACAACACCAGGTTGGCAGCATAGACCGGCTCACCGTCTCATGTGTGACGGCAGCTATCACAACGCTCACGCTCTGTACACGTCAGACACACGTTCGTGTCGTGCCCGCACCGACGTGCAATTACCGACGCCGATGGAGCCTGAAATTGGCCACACGACCGGGCGCCGTGACCTTTGGATGCGGCCACCGTGTCCACGGTGGGAAATGGCACAGGAGCGTGAGACCGTCGGACATGGCACCAGGACGCGAGACACGGAACCGGAACGTGAGATCGTGAGGAATAGCACCGGACCGCGAGACTTGGCAGCGGACCGCGAGACTTGGTACCGGACCATGAGATCGTGAGGAATGGCACCGGACCGCGAGACTTGGCACCGGACCGTGAGATCGTGAGGAATGGCACCGGACCGCGAGACTTGGCACGACCCTTGACCGGACCATGAGATCGTGAGGAATGGCACCGGACTGCGAGACTTGGCACCGGACCATGAGCTCGTGAGGAATGGCACCGGACCGCGAGACTTGGCAGCGGACCATGAGCTCGTGAGGAATGGCACCGGACCGCGAGACTTGGCACCGGACCATGAGATCGTGAGGAATGGCACCGGACTGCGAGACTTTGCACCTGACCGTGAGATAGTGAGAATGGAGCCGGACCATAAGATCGTGGCACCGGACCATGAGCTCGTGAGGAATGGCACCGGACCGTAAGATCGTGGCACCGGACCATGAGACACAGAATTAGACCGTGAGACACGGCACAGTATTGTGAGACCGTCAGACACGGCACAGGACCGTGAGACCGTGAGACATGGAACCGGACCGCGAGACCAGTCAGACACGGCA